>JANHZT010004840.1:33742-44534 GCA_032468215.1 Stegonotus admiraltiensis
TCCCTCCCTCCTTTCCTTCCCAAAATAGCACCTATTCCACCTCAGATAAGTGAAACTCCCCTTTTTAATGGCGTATTTACAAAATTACCCAATACAGTTGTAAAAGTTCTTTGTTCTAATGCACTCAATTTCATTTTTGCCTTCCAGTACATAATAAGTAATGACAGGTCTCCATTAAATGGTGACGATGTTGCTTTGTGGTTTACATCTTTTAGAAACACGCAAATAGGGGCAGGGGGGGCAGAAAAAAAGGCATATAAAACAATGTTTGAAGAAAGAAGCAGCTTTCTCCAGTGGCTCTGGCTCTTGTAGCAAAATTTCAGTTGCAAGTTGTATCCCACGCTTTATCTCGTTTTGTAATGTCACTTTAAAAACCCGTGATCTAGAATGGAGAGTGCCAATGACAGAAAATGAACAGTTTATTAGCTGTTAAGCACAAATATATATTTGGGAGAGATCAGGGGAGCAGGAAGTTTAGCAATCCACGTGGAGAGTTGGACAAAGCCACTGCAGTTTTTCAGCGTGCTAATAATATTTTGCATATAAAGAGGTTTTTATTACAATGCAAATGCAGAACAGCTTGTTTGAAAAGGTCATACGGTTCATTATTTCTTCTTTTTTTAAAAAGTTCTACCACATAAAAGCAATACCTTTTTTTTCTGCTGATCGGATATAACAAAGCTTTAAATGTTAAAGTCTTTATTGTCAGGAGTCTTCCAGGGGTTATAGTGTATTTCTCTCCCCACCCACCCCCTGCACATTGACACCCTTTCTTCCTCTTCTCCTTCTTCTTCTCCCTCAGCTCCTGAGTTCTTTTCAGGCAAATGAGGCTCACTTGAGGCTAGAGACCGAACTGAAAAATGTAAAAGTGGACAAGATGAATTGCAAAGGCCTCCATGCATAAATAAATTACAGGGGGAAACAAGATGAACAATGATTGTGTGGTTGAAGACCTGGCTGAATACTCGTGTCAGGTGGTGATTGGAAGAATGATAAATGGAGTGACCTAACAAAAGGATTGACTTCTCCAAAAGACAGGCCCCTTTAATGGATGGGAAAGGATGAAGCCTCATTTAGAAAGGAGAGGCTGTTTGCTGTGCAGATATGACAAAGGGAAAGTCGACAACCATTGATTTACATTCGGGAATGACAGTTGAAAAATTCAACAATAATCATGACAAATGAGAAGCGATGCAGTCAGAAGGAAAGGGGGGGGGGGAGAAGCAAAAAAAAAAAAGTCAATACGTTAAGCTTGAGAAGAAATGCCAAGGTCACAGGGAAAGGTTCCCAAACTTTGCTTTTGACAACCTTAATGGGGGGAATATCGGGAAAGATGCGGTCCAGGTTGTATGGTACAGCTTAGAGGGAAGGATTGGAATGGACATTAGTTCATCTCAGCTTCTTCCAAACTGCTCTTAAATGTTCGCTGCAGCTTCTGGGAGGAAGATGTTCTCCTGATTTCTTCACATCACCGTGCAGAAATTCTTGGAATGAAAATACGTAAGCAACCCAAAGTGCCTTCAAATAAAATAATGTAGATTTTTCCTCCCCCCCCCACCATTTCTTTTCTTTTCTTTTTCTTTCTTTTTCTTTTTTTCTTTTTTTGCTGTGCAGGCGGATAAATTTATTATCTTTGTATTTTTAAAATCCACACAGATGCCACAGGAATGGGGAGACAATGGGGAAAGTAAGGTGCTGCTTTGTTATTGATGGAGGAAAAATAAGTTTTGGTGACTTTTGCTTCGGCTGCTGGAATGCCTGCCCTTGCATTTTAAAAAAATAAATAAAAAGGAAGAAAGAAAGAAATATGAAGGCGCCGTTAACGAGGTTTCAAGTTAGTTTGGGGAAAACAATCGTGTTAGAAAAGCAGGGAAGGCGTTTGGAAATTGTCCAGCTTTCTAGCATATGCTTGTGCAGTTCTTGAGAAAGCTGTTATAAATAATTAGAGGAGGATCATATTTCACTGACATTTCTGTATTTGCAAAAAAAGCCTATTCAGGCAATGTTTGTAAAATAACTGTCCTTTATAAAAGAAATGAATCAGTACTTTTCCTCAGTCTGGAGCATATTAAATGGCACAAAAATCTTTATTAAGCAATTTTAAAATAAGATGTGCCGGGGGAAAATATTTCATTTGGCCTTGATTTGTCTTCTGTGGCCACTGGAGTAATGATCTGTGAGTCCAGGGCTCACATGAGGAATGGCTGAGCCAGAAGGAGAAATAACTCTGAGGTCCACAATAAGAAAGAAAGAAACGATGAATGGTTGGGTAGTTGTGTAAAGATAGTGCCCTTCTGTTCTCCCTTTCTCCTGAGCTTGTTCACCTGGATATTTGGGGGGATGAAAAGAGGAGGCAGCTAAGCACACTTTAACTGTCTTTAACTGGCATATGAAGCAAAAGAAACTCCCAAGACATTATTTTACCAAGGGTATAACTTTACTGATAGATCTATGCAGACACAGAAGAAGTGAAACTAGCTCTGAGGTTTTGGCACAAAAATAGCATAGTGCAGTGATGGCGAATTTTTCAGCACCGAGTGCCCAAACTAGAACATGCGTGTGTGCCGGAGCACCAGAAACCCAAAGACCAACTAGCCGGTACATATGTGCCCACTGGCCAGCTGGTCTTTGGGTTTCCAGTGCATGCATGCACGCCAACCAGCTGGTCTTTGCGCATGCTGGAAACCTGAATACCGGCTGGCTGGTGTGCACATGCGTGCCAGTCAGCTGGTCTTTGGGTTTCTGGCACTCCAGCATGTGGTGGCTGGTGAGCATGCATGCGCCGGAAACCAGAAGAGCAGCTGGCAATGGTGCACATGCCCACAGAGAGGGCTCTGCGTGCCACCTCAGGCACTTGTGCCATAGGTTCCCCATCACGGACATAGTGAATTTTCCCTATTCCCCATGTGGGCTGTCCATTGTCCACCAATCCAACACGTTCCTTTTATTTTGGGAAAACAATCTGCGGAAGGTTCCCACCACACAACCTTGAAGTGTCAAGATTTTTTCAGGCTGCAAACAGTTCACATACATTCCTCATCTCCCAATACATCCCAAGCATTCCATTCCCCCCTCCTTCGGTTTCTGTTGTCAAGTTGAGAGTAGAGGTGGGTTACGAGTCAGCTTTGATAGTTTCCTTTTTAACTCCATCACAGTGTATGATTTTGGAGAAGGAAAAAAAGAATAGTACTGTAAGGAAGGCTGAACGCCGAAGAATGAATGCTTTCAACAGTTGGAGAAGACTCTTGAGAGTCCCTTGGACTTCAAGGAGATCAAATCGGTCATTCCTAAAGGGAATCAATCCTGACCGTTCTTTGGAAGGAGAGACACTGAAGCCGAAGCTCAAGTACTTTGGCCACCAAATGAGAAGAGAGAACTTCCTTGGAGAAGACCCTGATGGAAGGCAAAAGGAGAAGGAGACAAAAGAGGATGAGGTGGTTATATAGTGTCATTGACTCAATGAACATGAATTTGGGCAAACTCAGGGGGACAAGTGGAGGACAGGGGGTCTTGGTCCATGGGGTTGCAAGGAGTTGGGCACAACTTAGCAACTAAACAACAACATCATCAACAACAACAAATAGGGAAGTAATTCCAACTTTGAAATTATTAACTGTGGATAGGTTTTCTCCCATTGGTTCTCTGCATTAGCTAAGATGTTGTTCTAATGCAGGGATGGCTAACCTTTTTGTTGTCATGTGCCAAAATCGCCCGCCCGTGTGCCTCCACCCATAATGCAATGCGCCTGTGCCCTCCACCCCCGCACATGTGCTGGTGACTCCTCACGGTTCCACCACCCCCTGCACATGCACACACGAGCCCCCTGCAGCCCGTTTTGGGCCTCGCAGGCCTCCCTGCAGCCTCTTGCAGCTTTTTGTCCCAGGAGGCTGCAGGGGGGCCTGCTAGGCCCAAAACAGGCTGTGTGGGGGGCGCACCACACCCCCTTCACACACCCCACCTCCCATGCATGCGCACATGACGCCCCTCCCCCCCGCACATGCGCGCACATCTCCCACATGCGCCTCGCCCCCTGCGCATGCACGACAGATACCCAAAAATCAGATGGCTGGCAGGAGGTGCACGCATATGCAGGATAGAGCTGAGCTGGGTGACAGCTCATGTGCCCGCAGAGAGGGCTCTGCATGCCACCTGTGGTACGCATGCTATAAGTTCACCATCACGGCTCTAAAGGATCCATTTGACATCGACTGTCAGAGCTTTCCCTTAGTTGAGGGACAACTTATAAATATTTCACAAAGATAAATAAACAAACAAATACATAGAAAGATGTCCTCACACTCTCTTTTTGGTAACCCCATGATTTAGGCTAGCCTGCAGTTGAAGCAACGAGTGAAGTGGCAGGTCTCTCTTGTTCAAGGTTAATATTCTGTTAAACCACCTTGGTTTTTTAACATTTGTAGAGCTGACTAAAAAAGTCTATATTTTCACCCAAGGAACTGGAAGTGCCATAAGCATTTTCATTTCATGTTATGTTGCTGCCGAAGGGTGCATTTCTTAAAATATTCCACAGCTCAGAAATTATTTATTTGCCACTATTTATAATAAATTATTTAGAGTGCAAAGTGCTTCACAGGCTGCTATAAATATATTAGTCTTTCAGGGGTCAAAAGGCACCTTATTGTTTTTGCTGCAGAAAGCTAGCTCAAGTCTCTTTTTGGAAAGTCATCTCTTTTAAAAATCTGAATTAAAGGGAACATTTAACCCTATTTAGGCTTTGGTAAATGTGCGGGCTCTTAGTGACTTTATATTCCTGCCAAGGGAGGGAATTCCTTCTTTGCATGTGTTGGAATACATATTAGAATGCATTTTTGTATATCAACAGCCACGGAATTATTCAGCCAGGAGATGGCAGCATTTCGTGTGCATCTATGGTTTCTTTATGTTCTGAGGAGAGTTTCCTGTTTCCTGTTACAGTTGAATAGTTGAGCAGTAAAGCACATGGTGACTGTACTTTTTGTTTGCTCTGTGGTACTTTATAGAATTTCTAACAGCATGGCTGTCAAGAAGCTTAATTTCATCTGCAGAAGTTTTCTTCCTAAAAACAATCATAACTGGAGATGTGGTTAATGTCATTTGACCAGCGTTGGAACCAATGCTTATTCATTTCATTCAGTTAACATGTTGTTGTATTTTTAGTTAAAACTTTCTGATTTGATTTGGTTGTTTCAACTTTTATGACCTGGTCTTCGAATGTCATGATTGTTTGTATGTTTGTTTGACCAATGTTAGTAGGGACGTCTCAGGAATAGGTGTCCATTGACTTCCTACATTTCCTTAATGTCTGAGGAAGCTATCCTTAAGCAAGAACTGAAGTGAAGCCGGAGCTTTAGCAACTAATCAATTTAAAGTTAGTCCTTCAAGTTATTAAGCTCTACCAATTTGACAACGGGTGCTACTTATTAGATATAAACAGGTAGTCCTCGACTTATGACCTCAATTAAGCCCAACATTTCCCTCGCTAAGCAGGATAGTTGTTAAGTGATTTTTGCCCCATTTTATGGCCTTTCTTGCCATGGTTGTTGGGTGAATCATTGCAGTTGAATGTTAAGTGAATCTGGCATCCCCATTTTTGAATGGTGATCACATGACCCCTGGGATATTGCAACCATCATAAATCCAAATTGTAATCTCATGACCATGGGATGTTGCAATGGTTGTTAAGTGTGAAAAAGGGTCATAAGTCACTTTTTTTCAGCGCCGTTGTAAATTTGGTCGCTAAACAAATAGTTGTAAATCAAGGACCATCTGTATAGCAATAGCAATAGCACTTAGACTTACATACCACTTTACAGTGCTTTTACAGCCCTCTCTAAGCAGTTTTACAGAGTCAGCCTAATGCCCCCAACAATCTGGGTCCTCATTTTACACACCTCAGAAGGATGGAAAACTGTGTCAACCTTGAGCCGAGTGAGATTCGAACTGCTAAATGGCAAGCAGCTGGCAGTCAGCAGAAGTAGCCTGCAGTACTGCATTCTAACCACTGCACCACCAAGGCTCTATGTCATCCCATATACCGTATTTTTCAGAGTATAAGACACTCCGGACTATATGACACACCTACCTTTTTTGGTGAGGAAAACAAGAAAAAGAAATCTGCCTCTGCCTCTGCCTCCCAGCAATTTTGCCTCATTGCAATTGCCATTTGCAAACAGCAAACAGCCTGCTTTACTTTCATTTTCATTGTCAGCATAGCTTGATTAGCACATGAAAAAAAAATCTGCTCCCAGCAATTTACCTCCTTGCAGCAAGCAGCAGAGGCCTGCGCAGCAACAGGCAATGGCAATCCCTGCAGCCTGAAACAGCTGAGAGTTGGGAGGCAGATCCAATGGACAATCAACTTGTGCTAATTAGGCTGTGCTGAAGCTGAAATGTGCTGTTTCTTCTTGCTGCTTGCTGCAAGGAGGTAAATTGCTGGGACGCAGAGGCCAGTGGGTGGGCGGGGCTACATTTGGTGTATAAGACGCACACAAATTTTCACCCCCTTTTAGGGGGGAAAAAGGTGCTTCTTATACTCTGAAAAATACAGTATGTGTTTTATACCATAGAGCAGAGTTAGAAGCTAGTTAGCATAACCCACTGAATGACTTTGCAAAAGCAGTTTATTTTTTGATGGAAAAACAAGTGTGGAGTTTTCTTCCCCTTTCCCATATCTAAAAGGAGGTGGTAGCTGGTTCATATTTCTTCTTCCTTCATTTGAATGGATAAACGGTTGTGGCCTCCGTGCGTATTTCCTCCCAAATGGAATAGCTCTTTTTCTTAGTGGTTGGTTCGACCATCAAAACTAACCCAGAAACATCATCGCTCGTCACAACTCATCAGCAGAAGTTTTGGTTTGTAGCTTACTGTTCACGCGTGAACCGTGATTTAAAACAGATTGTGTGCTACGGTTGGAGCAGAAAGAGAGGTAAAATTCATGGCCCAGTGCAAGTATTATGCTGTAGTACAAGGGTCCCCAACCCCAGGCTTCAGATTTGACACTGGCCAGGAATCAGGCTGTGTAAGTGAGCAAAACCCCATCAACACACGTATCGCACGGGATCCAGGCAGTGTACAAAATCAGTCCACCCTGGTCCACAGAAATACCATCTTCTATGAAACCAATCTCTGGCATCCCAAAGGTTGGGGGCTGCTGCTGTTGCAGACTGAGTAATTGTTGCTCAGGCTCTATGAATCAGAGTTCCAGCTTGAATTGAGAATAGAGGAGAGGAGAGGAGAGGAGAGGAGAGGACAGGACAGGACAGGACAGGACAGGACAGGACAGGACAGGACAAATACAATACAAACACAAACACGAGCACAAACACAAACACAATGAGCTGGAAGGGACCTTAGAGGTCCTCTAGTCCAGCCCCCTGGTCAAGCAGGAGAACCTATACCATTTCAGACAAGTGACTGTCTAGACCAGTGATGGCGAACCTATGGCACGCGTGCCACAGGTGGCACACAGAGCCATATCTGTGGGCATGCGAGCGTTGCCCTATCTCAACTCAAGTGCACATGCACGTGTCAGCCAGCTGATTTTCAGGCCTTCCAGGTCCACCGGAAATCGGGAAATGGGCCATTTCTGACCTCTGAAGGGCCTCCGGGAGGGTGGGGGGGTAAGACCGTTTTTGCCCTCCCCAGGCTACTAGAAAGCCTATGGAGCCTGGGGACAGCAAAAAACGGGCCTACTGGGCCCACCATGCCATCACGTGCCAAAAGTGGGGGGAGTGTGGCGGGGTCACGTGCGCATGTGCGGGGCACATTAAATTATGAGTGTGGGCACGTGTGCACATGACCCCCCTCCCCATGCTCCCCCCATTTTTGGCACGCAACGGCAAAAATGTTAGCCATCACTGGTCTAGACTCTTCTTAAAAACTTCTGGCGATGGAGCACCCATGATTTCTGGAGGGAAGCTGTTCCACTGGTTAATTGTCCTCACTGTTAGGAAGTTTCTCCTTAATTCCAGGTTGCTTCTCTCCTTGATTAGTTTCCAATCATTTCTTGTGTGGCCTTCTGGTGCTTTGGAAAATAAATTGATCCCCTCCTCTTCTTTGTGGCAACCTCTCAAATACTTGAATGCTGCTATCATGTCCCCCCTAATCCTTCTTTTCTCTAACCCAAATCCTGCAACCGTTCTTCATATGTTTTAGTCTCCAGCCCTTTGATCAGTTCTTGCTTCCATTTTTACCATAACCATAAAATTGTATTAACCAAACCAGAGCCACTTTGCTTCAACCCAAGGCATCACACGGCTATAACTGATCCCCTTTGGAGACGGTCCTAAGAAAGGACCAAGAAAGGTCCTAAAATGAGGCAAAGCTACTTAACTCACTTAACGATGGAAATTTTGGACTGAGTTGTGGTTATAAGTCAAGGACTGCCTACGCTTAACCAAACCACTGGTGGGTTGCCCTTGGTTCAGACCGGTCGGCTCTGCCCACCGACCCGGATGTCATCAGGAAGCTTCTGCGCATGCGCAGAAGCGTGTGTGCGCATCTGAGCAAAGCGAGGGCACATGTGCGGCCCCATTGCAAACCGGTAGTAAAGGTAAGTAGAACCCACCCCTTCTCTGAACCAAGTCTTAGTGAATTGAAAGTAACTTTCAAACAGAAAGTTTGGAAAAGTTGCTTGGACAACATCTTGCCCGATTGAAATGTTGGTAGATTGCAATCTGCAAAGGAAATGTTAAATTATTAGAGCAGAATGCTTTATCTATATCCGTGATGGCGAACCTATGGCCCATGTGCCAGAGCTGGCACGCAGCACCCTCTCTGTGGGCACGCGAGCCGTTGCTCCACTCAGCTCCACTGCACATGCGCACACATCTCCCGCCAGCCAGCTGGCCTTCGGGTCTCTGCCACTCATGCACAGGGGACAGGGTGCATGCGGAGGACCATGCGTGCATGAATGGGGACAGGGTGCATGCACGGGGGCCGCGCACACATTGAATTTTGGCGGTTCAGATGCGCACTTTGGGCACTCGGTCCAAAAAAGGTTAGCCATCACTGATCTATATATCAGTGTAGCTATATCCAGAGACACTCCCCCCCTCCACATAAACACAGACATAGTCCTCGATATACGACCACAATGGAGCCCAAAATGTATGTTGCTAAGTGAGAAATTTGTTAAGGTTGTCTTTTGCCCCATTTTACAACTTTACTCACCACATTCATTCAGTGAATCCCTGCAGTCGTTAAATGAGTCACATGGTTGTTAAGCGAATCTGGCTTCCCCCTTTTGACTTTGCTTGTCAGAAGGTCACCAAAGGGGATCATGTGACATCCCCCCCGGACATTGTGATAAATATGAATCAGTTGTCAAGCATCTGGATTTTGATCATGTGACCATGGGGGATGAGGCAACAGTCATAAGTGTGAAAAATGGTCCTTTTTTTCGGTGCTGTTGTAACTTCAGATTGTCACTTGATGAACTGTTGTATGTCCAGGGCTCCCTGTACTTGACAAGCTTACATCTTAAAAGCAGGGGTGAAATCCAGCAGGTTTTGACAGGTTCTGGAGAACCGGTAGTGGAAATTTTGAGTAGTTCGGAGAACCGGCAAATACCACCTCTGGCTGGCCCCAGGAATGGGGTGGGAATGGGGATTTTGCAGTAGCCTTCCCCTGCCACGCCCACCAAGCCACGCCCACCAAACCACACCACACCACGCCCACCAAGCCACGCTCACAGACCTGGTAGTAAAAAAAATTTGGATTTCACCACTTCTTAAAAGGTTAAACTTTCTTGTACTGTCTGAGACATAAAACACAGCAGAAGTAATTTCTGCTTAAGGTGCGGTAGAACAGATTAAATTTAAGAAGAAAAGTCTGAGCTACAGGGCTGCCAAATGATATCTAAGCTTCATCAGTGGAGACACTTTTTTAACTTTAGAAATTGAGCAAACCCCCCCACCCCCCACCCCCCGAAAAAAAACAAAACAGTAGTTTATAAATGACTGGGGCCAGTTTATTTGAGATAATCTGGGATCTGTAATAGCTTCTTACAATGCCTCTTACGTTTGAGGCTTGCAAGCTAGCCCAGAAGAGACAAGAGCCTTTAGATTAAACATTTTCTAATCAGCTTTATCACTCATATCTGAATTTATCTTATTTGAGGAAAATGCCAATATATTAGCAGGCATATATGATACACAAGGTGACCCTACTAACTTAATGACATAATACATTATCCTTAATGAAGTCAATATCTTGTCTTTTAGCTGTCTGTCTATTGGGGCGATTAATTGCAGTGTCATTAAAGTTAGCTCTCTTTTCATTTGAGCTTGACAAGTCGCATAAAACTAATGTTCTTATCAGCCACTGCAATAGGTTTGAGGATGGAGGAAATTGTAGGACAAATAAGGGGGTACTGCTACACCTAACCTGAAGGAATTTTTCCAGGGACTGGGGTTTTATTTTTTCACTCTCCTTTTCCCCCCAAACTGCTCCTGCTAATAAAGCAGCAAAATCAGAGGCTAAGATACTCTCAAGGAAGGAAGAAACGGAGGAAAGCTTTAAGATGCGGGTTTTTTAGTGACTTTGGATGAGATTATAGCAAATGCCGAAGCATCCGAAACCATTGTATTATATGAAGGCATCGGGATTTGCAAAAGAGCCCTTCGAAGAAAACTGTAAATCAGATTACCTCTCTTTAAACCTGAGTGCAATAAATTAGAGGGAAAGGTAGGGAGTTTGCTTCTTGTAGGGCTGTAGCCAGGGGTGAAATCCAGCAGGTTCTGACAGGTTCTGGAGAACCAGTAGCAGAAATTTTGAGTAGTTTGGAGAACCG
>JANHZT010004841.1:20406-32878 GCA_032468215.1 Stegonotus admiraltiensis
AAAAAAGCCTCTGATGATTGTGTGGCTCAGCTGGTCATGGGGGGGGGGGACGACAGGGATTTTTGCTATAAGTTCTCTGAACCACCCGCCTCCATCGCTACCGGATCGGGCGATCCGCTCTGAACCGGGAGCATTTCACCCCTGATCTGAATGATGAGAACTGAACAAGCTTGATCTGGAGACAGATCACCACTATTACCAACACCAACCCTTCCTTAATTGCTTAATTGCTTCCCAACGAACAATACTGAAGAAGTGTATTTATGATTCAGAAGGCAATGAACAGTAGTCTTATCAGTAGTCACTCATGGCTTGATCTTCTGTGAAACTCTCCACTCCCCATTTAAACCAATCTGAATTGTTAGTTTGCTAACTACAAATTCTAACTAGGCATTGTGTGAAAAGGTATTTTCTTCCATTGGTCTAGAATTTTCCTTTATCTAGCTTCAGTGGAATAAAATGGATTCTAACATTGTGACAGAGGGAAAAATGTCATCAGTCTCCTTGCCACCCCTTCTACCATGTATTTCCTTATCTTCCTTTGTTAAAGATTGAAGAGGCCCAATCGCTGTAGTGCTTCTTGATAGTAGAGTTACTTGAGCCTCCTAATCCACTCTTCTCAATTATTTTCTAGTTATAACACTTACTTAAGGTACAGTTATGAGAACTGTAACACATTTAGCTTTTGTATAACAGCATTATTTTATCAACAGTTCTATTTTTAACTGCCTACCTAATTATAGTAAGCATGGCTTTTCACTTTTTATTTTTACAGCAAGTGGTGTACACACTGGATTGACATTGTTCCTAAACTTCCATAATAACTCTAAGATTTCTCTTCAGAAATTAGTCACATGATTTTGCATAGTGCCTTTGCTTACATATTAAGAAAACCAGGTAGAGAAAGAAATTATGTTTGGCTTTCTGTTCTCCCAAAGAACACAGGCTACAAATTCAAATGTTTTGAACTACAGGTAGACCTCAATTTACATCCACAATTGGGATTGAAATTCCTTGGTGGTTGTAAATCAAAGCACCCATGTGACCAAACCCAATTTTATGACTGCTTTTATAACAGTCATCAGTCTGAACCCGTTCTTCAGAATGGGCATTTGAAACCAGTACAAAATGTCTCAAATCATAGTCATGTAACTACAGAATACTACACCACAACACTTCAACCAGATGAAAATGGGAACCTGTTATCAAGCTCCTGAAATGTGGTCATGTGACTGTGATGGGGGCCGGGGGGGGGGGAACATGTTTTATGCCAGAAATGCTGTATGGGTTGTAAAATTTCCTTCCTGAAGCTGTCATTAAATGACCAGCTGTAAATTGAAAATTACCTGTACAGATCACGCATCCAGCAACCAGAAGTTACAGTAGTCCTGAACAATGAGATGACTGTTTCCTAAAAGTTGCAGTTGTTGCAGCATCCCTATGGTCATATGTTTTGGGCACTTGGCAACTGATGTACACTTATGATGGTTGCAGCATCCCACAGTCACATGATTGCCATTTGCAACATTCACAACTGGCTTCCAACAAGCAACGCCAACTGGGAAGCTGGCAGGAAGTCACAAATTGCAATCATGTGATATTGCGCTTAATGATCCATGGTGATTCATTTATTGACAGCAGCTGGGACTGCTGTCAAGTAAGTTGGGCATGGTCATGTGACTTTTCAATTTATAACATTACTCACTGCTGGTCCCAACTGCAGTGAGAACTACCTGTATTCTCCTGAGTAAGAATCGCCAGGATTGCAAATGTGGCCAACTGTGTATTACATGTGTGTCCCTCTTGGTTCTTTCCAGAAATCTATATGTATCTTGTTTCTAGGACTTGACCTTGAAAATTTACCAAGGTAATTTGCCCACACAACTTATACCTTGCATAATTAAAATGATCTTACTCTAAATCTTTCTCATATTTGCCCCCTCCCCCCTTGGATTTAATAATGTATAGGATAGGTAGTCCTTGGTTAATAATAGGAATTGAGACTAAACTTTCTACTGTTAAACAACATGGTGATAAAGAGTGACCATGCTGCTTAGGAATGGCCTTTCCAGCAGTTCTAGTTGACGTTAAATGTATCACATGACATCATTAAGCCTGACTTCATGTGGTTGCCATTTGTGATCTCCTGCCAGCTTTCCTATTGACTTTGCTGTCAGAAGCCAGCAATGAGAGTCACAAATGACAACCAGGTGACTGGTTATCATTTGCTATGATTTCATCGGATTTGGTCACCTTCTGTCTAAATCATTGCAATGTACTCTGAATGAGACTTCCCCTGAAGCTATGGCTGGTGACCTGAAGCTATGGCTTACCCTGAAGCTATGGCTATGCTGCAGCAATATAAGTAGTTACAGGTAATTACAGCTGTATCTCAGTGCACCCATGTCACACTTTTACTTTGTTAACTCCCAATGGGCTTCCAGATGCAAGATAATGGTTTTCATCTATGAAGCCTTCCAGGACATAGGGCTGGCTGGCTGATCTGCAGGACCTGTTGTCCCCAATTATTCTGGCTATCCCACAAGAGCTAGGCATGCTTTAGGTCCCTTCTATCAGACGGTGCCATTGATGGGACCCAGGAAGTGTGGCTTCTTTTTTGCAGTATTTGTTGTTGTTTTTTTTGCTTTGATTTATATGCTGCCCTTCTCCGGAGACTCAGGGCAGCTTACAATGTGTTAAGCAATAGCCTTCATACTTCTGTATATTTATACAAAGTCATTTGTTCTCAGGCCATCCTGTGTTGACTGGGGGGACCTGAACAATCCCCAACTGTGGAAGAAATGTATATTAAGATAGATTCTCATGTTTTATTACAGTGTATTCCTTATGGTTTTGAGTTTAACTAATGCATTCAAAATGAATGCTTAAAATATTCAGAATCTTGATTAAACAACAACAACAACAAAATGTAAATACTTCCCCCACCCCCAGAAACAGTTTAAAAAGTGGAGTGGAATCAATTTTAAGTTTATTATGTTAAATATAGTCACACACATCTAATTTTAGTTTCATTTTTAGTCCATGCCGTTTAAAACTACTATACTGGAACCGATATGTACTAATTTTGTCAGGATTTGTTTTTTAAAAATGAAAGCTTTCTAAATATTTCAGAAATGATAGCCTACCTTTAAACTCCCATATAAAAAGTCTTAACGCCTCTTTCCTGCATTTGAATATGCAAATATTTCAAGCTACCTGTATATACATTTGTACTATCATTCAGATTATTTGGAACATTATAGTAGCTACCATTCACTCTTTTTTCCATACCCCCTTTTTAAGAATTTTAGTTACCAAGGTTAAATTCATCAGGGAAAACAGTATCTGTATTCTAAACTTCATTAGTTTTTATCAAGTCTAGCCTGCTATACCTTTGATATCAGTATCTATTTCAGTCTTCACTTTTTCCTTGCTCCCCCAGATCATAATGAACCGATTTCTTCCTGCATGCATTGTGACATCTGATGTGATTACATGACCATTTCCCCAGCATGTGATAGAAAGTTCTTTAAGAAAAGAGTCAGGCCTATAATTTCTTGATGTCAAGCAGTTTTATAAAACACCTATCTTACTACTTGCTGTTGTGACCTAGGCTCACTTAGTCATTACAAGACGCAATTAGTCCCCAACAAACCTTTTTTATTGTTAACATCTGAGAATTACTTCATTCCCAGCTTAGTCCAAATTAATTGCAAAACAAATCTTTCAGAATAAGTCCTTTGGGTTTATCACAAACCTTTATCTTCTTTGGCACCCTGCCAAAGGCCTTTCTTGGCAAAGCCCCGTGAAGTTCAGAAACAAGAGACTGGAAACAGATTTAGCAACGTTGCTTTCCTACAAAGAGCTCAAGAGCCTTTGCTGCTCTTTTAAGCCTTATGGGAGGGGCCAATCATCTCCTGGCCTTACTCCCGAGTTGTCCCTTTTGCTTTAGCTGCTCTTGCCTTCTGGCAGCTCTGCGCATGTCTGCACTAGGAACAGGCTCCTCCTGTTCCTCTGCCTCTCTGCTGTCCGACTCTGGAGGCTTCGAAGTCTGCGCATAACTCCCAGATGGGCCTGGCCCCATCTCTGCCTCCAATGCAGAGCCCTCATCCGGGCCTTCCCCAGACTCCAGGACTGGCCCATGGTCCTCCCCAGCTTCCTCACTTTCTGACTCCGCTGCCAGCTCCACAAGCTGCTGGTGAACCATAACACTTGCACTCTAATGTCACTTTTCCACCCCTCAACTATCGTAAAATAATCTATCCAGTGCAAAAGCTTAGTTACAGGCAAAAAACTTTTAAGCTCAGGTAATGCTGTGATTTTCTAAATATGGAAAATATTCTCAAAGCTAGCATTATTTTACCAACATACAAATTTCAGTTTAAAGTCTGCCTGTCTCTCCAAGTTACGATTAACTGTCCCATCAAGGTGCCCCAAACAGCTTTCATTTCACTTGATAAGAATTTTTAACTAAGCTCTAAAGCCAGAGCTAACAAGTTCCCTTTTTTCTATGTCCCACCTCTTTTCCTCCGGTCATGGTTGTTTTGTCTTAGTTACTTTGGAAGCTTTTTGGAGGGATTCGAAGAGTAAAAATGCATCATCATGATTACTCCAGCACATGTTTTTGCAATCTTTGTCAAAGGAATTTTCTTATCTGGTAAATTGTCCTCGACAATGTATTCTTGCCGAGGGGATCCTGTTTTACACTGCTGAATCCTTGAGTTAATAATCTATAGTTATGTAGTCTAATGATTATATGGAGGTCAGTCAAAGAGAATGTTAAGTAGGTTTTACTATTTGGAGTAAGAATGATTTGGGGTTGTGTACTAAAGTTACCAGTGTGTAAATGTTTTATATGTGCAAAATTATCCTTGGAGAACATTGTGTAAATTTTTACAGAACTGATACGATCTTGTATGTACTCATTATAGTTAAATCATTATTTTGTGAAAATATCAGACTAAAACTAAATAATATGTAAACTCAAAGGAAGATTAATTGTTCCTCTGAACTACAAAACATTCTGAAATTAATTAGCTAAATCCAAGGTCAGACACACACAGAAGGTAATTTTTAAAGGACAATTGTATGCTTGGGAACAGGATGATTTGGGCTGCAAACATCCAGATGACCACTAGGTGACAGCAAATAAAATACCATCTAGTGATCATTGACATTTTCTAGCTTATTTTGTGAGCATCCAAACAATCTGTAATCTTTGCTCTTACAACCAGCAAGAGGAAACATTTAAACCTTAAGAAAAACTAAAACTGAAGATGGCTTGTTATTTCTTCCAATTACTTCAATTTCTTGACACACATAATGAAACTCTTTATTTCCCCATATTTAGAGATAAGTTACCAAACATCAATTGGACTGATGGGCACAAACCTCAAAAAAACCCGCAGAAAAATCAGAACAGCCTCTACAGTCCTGCACACATGCAAGGTAGAAAAACTGAAAACCAACAGCTTTTTCACTTCTTTGCACAGTGCTTTAACAGTCCTATATCAATTTGGTTCTTTGATGAAATTATCCAGATTTTACCAAAACTGTCAAATTCTCTTTAGTTCTTTATATAAATTCTACACTCCAGAGAACATTTAGAATGTAATCTGATTAATCAAATCCAACCAGACATGAGCTTGTAAATAAGAAATGAAAGTAAGAAAATAAAAGGTCTGAAATGGAAAGAGAAAAGCCGGCAGAACAAGGCAGGGACTTATCACCGATCCCCTCTTAAAAGTAAAAAAGCACACAGCTGGTCTCCTACGCAGTCGAGAAACCCCAAGGGGAGCGAAGTCCCCCTTGATCTTTTCAAGATTTCGACGCCATACCCACGAGCCATATTCTGGGACAAAATTTTCCACGTCCAATTCAGTCTCCTTTCGTGCTCAGGGAGTGGCGGAGGAAAGCATTAAACCGCCCAGACAGGATTGTTGGGGCGTGCGGACGAGCGCCTCTGCGCGAAGTCAGGAAACCCCTGGAAACCCTTATCACGATCCACTTGAATACGACCCCTCTTGAAAAACCACAGCCGCCTTTCTCTCGTTCTCTCAATCCTCTTCAACATGCCCGGACACCAACTGCTCCTTTCTCCGGTCGCCAAGCAAACTCACATGCACGCAAGACACGCAACCGAAATCGTGGAGAAAAGAGGCTTTGCCGTTACCTTGGCAGACAATGGCCGGGGCCCGCTCCTCCTGCTACGTCGCCGGGTCCCTGTGACCGGAGTTGGTGCTCTTGCTGTCGCCCTTGATGGAGCCGCCACCATCGCTCTTAGGAGATGATGGCCTTGCCAGCAGAGCCAGGACGTGCCGGGTTTTCCCCCATTACACGTTGTTTCGGCGGCGCTTGCCCCTCGCTCTTCCCACAGTCCGGAGTGGATTCCCCCCTGGTAAAAGCGCGCGTCGCTTCCCCCCCTGGAACCGGCCCGCGAGCAATCGAAAGAACGGGTGGCTCCCGGGGCTTTTACCGACGGCGAGAAGGGAGCCTTTCAGTTGCGGGAAACGAGGCAATGAAGAAACGTCAGGGCCGCTTCCGTCTCCCTTTTTCTTTTCTTCCTCCTTTTCGCTTTCGTGACTCACCCCGCTGCCGCCACTTCACTTCTCTCCTACTCGCTTCAGCGCATCTCCTCGAGGGCTCCCTGCTTTCTTCTTCCTCCAACAGCAGACGAGGGCACCTGAACCAGACCCTCTGGCTCCTCCGCGAGGCGTCCGCCTTCCAGGGGCCACGTGCTCTCAGGCAAGCCGAAGGAAGTGGGGACCCGAACCCTCTTAACTTCGTACACGGCCCAGCTGGAAAGGGCCGGGGACACTTGTTGCTCGCCGTCCTTTGGACGGCACCGCTCGCCGGAGTCTTCCACTCGCTTTGCAGTCCGCGTTTCGCCCGCAGCGGCTTGCCTTGTATCAGGCCGAGGGGGACACAAAACCCATGAAAACCACTCCCGTCGCTCAGCGGCTACCAAAAAAACGACCGCGGGAGACAGGCTCCAAGCCACACCTCCTGGGCGGTCTCCCGACGGCTAAAGAAGGCCGCGGCGCGGCAGGAGACCGAGGGGGGGAAAGGGGGAAGCGGGGTGGGATAAGCGGCCAGGGCTGTTGTTCGTCTCCGCTGGAAGGATCGATTTCTGGAGAAAAGCTTCTTCTTTTTCTGACGAGACGTGAAGCGTTTGCTTCCACGGGGTAGTAAACTTCGCGGCGCCTTTCAGTATGCTTGCGCATCCTCATCAGGTGCCGGGGGCGGAGAGGGGAGGAGTTGGCGTAACTGGATCTGCTGGAGTGGGAATGTTTTTAACTACAGTACCTCCACAAAATCGCCTGGCGGAGAGTCATTAGCTATAGAAATCCCGCGGTGGAGCTAGCAGATGACATTGAGCTGCTCTGCTGACCAGGTGGTTTGTTTCCCCCCCCCCTTCAGTACCATGACAGCGAATTAATACCTCAATTTCTTTTCCCACCTACATCCGTTCTAATTACACACACAAGCAATTAGTGCGTCAAAACAGCATCTCCTCCTGGGGTTTTGCTGGTGTAGTTACTCATTAGAATTAAGCATCTGCTGACATTCGTTCCACCAAATCCGAGTTCCAGAAGGCATCTGCTAAGTAACCTCGCAGCCACCAAATCAGGCAAGTTTCTAGACTGTAGATTGCACTCAGCTTGACTTCGAATTAAACCACTAGCCTTAGCATGCACATTTAACCTGAATACAAACTAGCCAATTACATGTTAATCTGGTGAGTTATGTAGACACAACCTCAAGTAGCGGGTGATGGTTGAGCATTAGCAAAGTCAAAGGATCAGTTCAGCACAGTGCAAAAATAAATAAATGTATCCTTGGTTCCAGTATTTTCTGTGGCTTGTATCTAATAAGTTGTCATTTGTTTAGAGAAAGTTTACAATATGAAATTACACTAATCTTGTTCAATTATTATTTTATAAATCCACACATACATTTTATAGATTCTATAAGTGTACTGCAAATCTTTGAATGCTAATAGATTGCTGGAATATCAATATTGGACAATCTAATGTCTTAGAATATAGTAATCATCCTGCTGAACTTTTGGCTCACAACAAAGGTACTCAAAATGTAGTTCTTAAAACAGTTGTGCCCCCAGAAAAAGACTTTTAATATGAAGCTGCCTCTTCCAGATAAAAAGATGCTATATATAGCGTATTAAAAAAACCCTGTCCGTTTGGTATCTTTCCCATGGGATATTCATGGTTTTCTTTAAAGGGCTTTTGAAAGGCATCTTTAGTAAATGTTTCTCTTGCCATCAAATTTTAAAAATATGGCATAGCATTGCATGGCATTTTAGAGGAAGGAAGGAAAAGAAAGAAGTCAGTCAGTCAATCAGTCATTTGGAACCAGGAACCAGAAAAAGATTTTCAGATTTTGATAAAGTGTGGCCAAAGAATAGGCAAATGCAGTTAATTTTTATAGTACACAGTTCTGGGAAGTTTATTTGCAGTAATTCTGTCACAAATATGTATTAAAGAATAGGAGGTCTGAATATATTCAAAACCTCTTGACAATTAAAGTTCATTATTACATTTACCCACACAGTATAAGTGATTGATTTCCTTGAGATATATTAATTAATGTTTCAAAGACAATTATATTAAACTTTACCCTCTTTATAGCATTTTAACTCGGTTGTTATCTGAATAAGTTGTAAGTTTTGCTTTTGTGAAGGTCCCTGTACATATTCACCGACACTCAGCAACACCTGAATGTCAAAATGCTTAAAAGCCTTACAGAAATTTGTTTTAGGATTTCTTGACAGGGAATGCATTAGCTGGCAATAATTTGCATAAAATTGACACTTATTTTGTTTTTATTTAAAGTCTAACATTTTGTCTGTGGAATCTGGGTTTTCTATATAAACTGAACATTGCTATGTGTTTTAAGCTTGAGTTGCCACTCTAAATTGGGATCAGACCAGCATCATCTTGTGATCTTCCCAGAACACCGTATTATTCTTCATATTTTTTATAAAATAGCCTTTCAGTTGTGACCTGTAATCTGAATTTCATACTTTATCCCCTTTGCCAATCAAAGTTTAATTTGCATTTACTTAAAACCAAAAAGACTTTTTAAACTCCTTTTTAAAAAAAATAATATTTTATTTTTTTAAAAAATTCCTGTTAAATTGATCTGTCTCCCCAAAGGATGAGAGGCAAGAAGAGACTGATTTTCCTAGTCACCTAACCCAACATTATAGGGCTAGGAGGTAATATTACAAAACATATTTAGCCAGTATAATTTTTAAATTTTAATCTGCCAGAAAAGCAATAAGAGTTGTTGGAGTTCTATCTCTCGCACATGCTGGGATTAGGGGGAAGATGCAAGATGAATGCATCACCAGAAGATTAGTGTGGGCAGCAGTAATTATCAAGTTTCACTCCACAAGGCAGGAGGCAGAGTTATGATTATAGACAGAGAGGACTTCTGGGACAGGACCTTCATTCATTCCTCAGATCCAGACTTCGTACAACAATGATTGATTCTGAAGTTGGCAGTTTTAAGACAGGCTGAGATTTGATTGATTGTGCCATTATGCTTACATATATTTAAATTAACTAACTATGGAAACAAGTATGAGATAGTGCTATACTTCATCTTCCAAAACTGAGAAAGGTGTTGCTTTTACCCTTTTTGACAAAATATAAGAAAATAGATTTATCGAGGGGCAGAGCCTAGTTGACTGTGACTGAAGAAGCTACAGCAAGGTTGCTCCTGTATTTGTCCATGGGTGAGGAACAGCTTGAGAATTTGAGGGTTGCTGACTACATTGGGAAGCATAAATAAATACTGGAATTTTACAGTGGCAAAGCCCATTTGTAATGCTGCTAAAAATTCTGCAGGGTTGTTGCTACCAGGAGTTGAGCTTAACCTGTGGGCATTCTTTAGGAACAATAGGGAATGGCTGTGTAATTCTATAGGGTCCAGAAAGGTGGCTGGCAGCACATTTTGGAAATCAGTGTCTTCATTATATATAATGGGGAAAATATGAGTAATCTTCTGGCAGGGTGTATCATATTCCTCTTGCCAAACACTTTTGTCTGTGTGTGTATGTGTGTGTGCATGTACGCACATGTGCTTGGTGTGGTGCGGGTTGACAGCAGAGAAAGAAAGAATTAAAATATGAAATGAGAGCTTATTACAAAGGAAGGTTAAGATTGAGTTGACAGATCATTAATTTATAGTGGTTGCAACTTTTTTTTTAAAACCATTTATACATAGTGTAATTCTTAACCTTGAAAGAATTAAAATAACATTTTAAAGGGCCACAGAAAGACATTGATGCACTATAGAGAGTATCTGTTATTAGTGATGTAATTAATCACATTCAATAGGTGCCTTGTCAATTTTCTAGTCACAGTCTGCTCATTCAGTAGCACTGCCTTTAAAAATACCACATTCAGGTGATATTATTAGAATGTGGTTGCATATCTTTAGGAAAGTACTGTTAGAGTTTAATTCTTCTGTCTTTTTGGAATAAAAGCTGTTCTTATTATAATCTGGAAATGCACATGTGCCACCATTTTTAATGGCCATCTATATTTCTTTGATTTCTGCTTCATCTACTAGTATTTACAATACCTGAGGTATTGGGCAATCATTGGATCAAATGAAACACACTGTTTTGGGGTAAATTTCCCCAATTGTCCCCTCTAGATATAGCTACAAATTGGGAGTTGTTCCCACATGCTTTGAACTGATTTGGAACTGTTTTAAGTACTATCTCAGTGTTAATAGATGGTACAATTTGAATTATCCACTTGTTCTTCTTAGCACCTTTATGTTATTTTTGTTCTTTAAATTGAAAATATTACTGCAGCGAGAAAATATACTCTTGACCACAAATTATATGATCTATTTGATTTTGGCTTGGTGTGCAGTGTCAACCAAACTAATTGTGGCTTATTTAATAAGCCTTGTTTAAGCAAACCATAGCTTAGCAAAGCTATGAACACAGCCAATGTATTCTGTGGGCAATGGTTCCTTAGGATTACAGTAAGAAGTCAAGGCTATAAGGACTTTATATCATGAGGATCAACCATTTACAACAGTTGATACAAAGAAACTGAGAAATAGCAATGTTGCATCATACTGTATGGGTTGTCATTTCCCAGTAGTAAATTCCTTAGAACTTGAATGCTGTTTCATACATTATAGAATGCATGCAGCAAATTAAAGTGCTTGTCTAGAGCTCAGAATTGTTACTTTTAGCTTCATTCTTTGCATTGCAAAGATCTTACATGTATCAAACCTAGGCTGAGTCTGAAATGCCATGAGTCTGGAGGCTAACAGGCAATGGTGTGATAAAATAAACCCAGATTAAATGTCTTCAGAACTGACATTCTTATATGTCAATAAAAGGTGAAGAAGCTTCTTGGATGAGAAGCGAAACATCTTCAAAGAAAAGCCAGAAAGTCCAGTTGCCTCTTGAAAAAACAGCTTTGGGACAACCATGACCTGGATGACTGAGAATGTCCATAGATCTTTTAAGTACAATTAGGGTGATCAAACAGCTTGCCTTTCTGCAGCTTAATCTGCTGTGCCAGTTGTGCCCTTTCCTGGGTTGGAAGGCCCTTTAGTTACTCATACCCTAGTCACTGCTTGACTATTACAGTGTGCTCTACATGGAACTGCCTTGAAGACATAGAAACTTCAACTGGTCAATGCAAAGCAGCAAGCAATGATGGTCTATGTACGTTATCAGTCTGTTTCCAAAAGCCATTCAAGGTACTGATCATGCTTTACAGTACATAGTATAGGTCCTAATATCATATAGTGTCTGCTTGGCCAATATGAAATAACAGGGTTGTGTGCTTAGTCTCTTCAATTAAATAGTATCATCTTTGGGTACCCAAAGTACCCAAAGCATGCCTTCTCTCTCTTGGCACCTGTCCTTTGGAGTGAAGTTCCTCCTGCAACCTGGAAAGTTTTCCCAGGCCTTGGACCAGGGTGATTAAAACCCTTTGCTGGCCTCTTTTTTTTCTTTTGATCGGATTCACCATCTTAATATCTAAGGGGTTGCCACAAAGAAGAGGGAGAGGGGATCAACCTATTCTCCAAAGCAGCTGAAGGCAAGATAGGAAGCAATGGATGGAAACTAATCAAGAAGAGAACTAACCTGGAACTAAGGAGAAATTTCCTTAGCGAGGATATTAATTGAGTACTAGTTACTAAGTCTGCATTACTATTAATCTCATCGTTCCTATCACCCATGTCCTCCCACTTATGACTGTATGTCTGTAACCTTGTTGCTGGCATCCTTAAGATTTATATTGACTGTTTCCCTATGACTATCATTAAGTATTGTACAGTATGATTCTTGACGAATGTATCTTTTCTTTTATGTATTCCAAGAGTGTATGCAGTGCACCAAGACAAATTCCTTGTGTGTCCAATCACACTTGGCCAATAAAGAATTCTATTCTATTCTATTCTATTCTAT
>JANHZT010004841.1:51287-64673 GCA_032468215.1 Stegonotus admiraltiensis
ATAAAAACCCCAGGACTCTGTATCTCAGCCCTTTTCTGTTCAGGAACTCAAGCCATGTGATCCTGACCACCATTAAACCATCTTTCCAAGCAGTCTCCATGTTTCCATTGTCTGTTTCCCCACTTGGAGCAGAACCCAGAGGATATTTCTTCCAACAGTTCTTACTAATGTTGATGAAAAAAACAACTAAGGTAGGCATGTTTTAATACGTAATACTGATCCTAGATGAAATATATTTTGCTTGACCTTATTATTTATGTTTTTTATTACTAGAAATCCAAAAGACTGCAATGTAGCTAAAATAATTTTCAGTACTTCGGTATGCCAGTGACAAAATCCATTTGCATCCTGTTCCAAACCTCTGTTTTCTTTGGTTTCCTCAGCAACTCTGGATTAAACTTTTTTTTTACTTTTTAAATTTTTTTATTGGTTTTACCACAACACAACATACAAAACACAAACACATGTGTTTCTTTTTATATATCAGTTTTGTTCCTCTTACTTTCTACTATATACATTCCCTATTTTTCCCATCCTTTATTATCATTATCCTTATTGTCCCTTTATTTTTAATTTTCTTCATTTACAATATTTTGCACATTTGTCACCTTCTTTTCTCCATTGTTTATTCACATTTACTTTCCCTAATCTCGAGCCAATTATACCATTTAGTCCATACTTGATAATATTCTGTATCTTCCTTTTCTTTTATGTCTTTTGTTAATTTATCCATCTTCGCGCAGTCCAGGATTTTCTTAATTATTTCTTCCTCTGTTGGGATCTTTTCACTTTTCCAGGACTGTGCGTAGACTATCCTTGCCGCTGTAATTATATGCAGAATCAAATATCTAATTTCTTTACTGTAAGTTCAATATCCCCAGTAAAAACGCTTCTGGTTTCCAATCCACATTATAACCAATTATCTCTTCTATCCAACTTCTAATTTTAATCCACTATCTGGATTAAATTTAAAGCTAGGCTGGTTAGTCACCATTTCCTCCAAATGGTGAGAAATGCAAAGTCATCATGTGATCTGTGGGTTCTCAGATCTGGCAGCAGTACAGCTGGTACCTGAAAAGTACAGCATCTGGAATTAATAGCCCAGGGGAAGTCAGTTCCTGAGTTTCAGTATGGATGTGTGTAATATTTTTATATCAATCCTAAAGGAACTAATGCTCAAGTTCTCTTATTTGAAATCCATATACTCAGTAGCTCTAGAATTTAATAGCATAAAATAGAGGTTGTATTACAAGCCTGAAAGGGAACACTCCTACTTTGATTCTTTTAATGATGCAATTAAGTGGTAGTGTTTAGGACTGCATTGTATCATCTTGTAATGCGAGTATTTTTAAACCTTAGGCAAACAATTGTTTAGGATGGTAGGCAATGAGGCACACGAAACAGGATCTGCAGACATGATATTGGTATACATAGGGTTGCAGAAAGAAGCCCTATGGATATAAATGCTTTTGTTGAGAGCTGATGAAATATCAGCTGTAGGGGTACAACAATCCTGTAGGGGTACAAACCTACGGCAGATAAATGGATTTTTCTCTGTCCGCTCTATAAAAGTGTTACGTATTTCAGCTTTAATTGCAGGGGTCTTTCTGATTATATCCTATGACTAATCTGAGAATAAAGGTGGTGCTCTACATTTTGGAAAATAGGTTGCCTTTCCGTAGGTGTAAAAAATTATCCAGCTATTTAAATAGGGCTTTAGGTAACTAGTTGCTGTTTATGTGTAATCACTAAGTCAGATTTTCTCAAAGAAAGCACTACAGTAATTCTATTTGCCCAGTTGCCTGTATTTCTGGCAGCAAATCTTTCTGTCAGTCTACCTATCTATGATAGTTTGTGTCTGTAGTTTGGCAGAAATATTATGACATTTGAAATATCTAAAGTGATGCTTATTTCAATGATTCATTTTCATTGATAGAAAAATGAAAAGCACATATAATTAATATGCCAAATATCTTTTGTCTACATGTACTTGGTTTAGGACAGTGATGGCTAACCTTTTCCAGACTGAGTGCCAAAAGTGCGCACGCGCGAATGCCCAAAATGCAGTGCACGTGTGGTCCCCACGCATGTGCCCTCGCACATGAGCGCCCCTCCACACATGCGTGTGTGCCCCCCACATGCACGTGTAGCCCCCATATGCACCCCATGCATGTGCGTGCAACCCCGTGCATGTGCCCTGGTTCCATGCATGCACGCCCCCACATGTGCCCCACTCCCCACGCATGCGTGGCAGAGACACAAAGACCAGCTGGCAGGCAGGAGGTGCAAGTGCATTTGTGGCAGAGTTGAACTGGGGTGATGGCTCACAGGTCCACAGAGAGGGCACTGCGTGCCACCTCTGGTATGCGTGCCATAGGTTCACCATCACGGCTTTAGAGTATACAGTCTGAAAAGCAGTATCATTTTCTGTGCCATATTATAAAGTGAGAAAATAGGTTTTTTAAAAAAATTCTTTTTAATGGAATAGATGTCATTAAGCAGAAAAGATTGGAGCAAACCCAAGGAATACTTTCCATCTGGTATAGCGCAACAGATTTAATTTCATTGCTTTTATAATATTAAGTTCTATTTTTTCAATCCATTTTTATCACATAAATCAAAGGATTATTTAGCAGCTCTCAAAACAAGTTAACCCCCCCCTTTTATTTTTTACTTAGCTCCATATAGTACGTGCAAAGTATTAGATACACACATAATGTAAATTAACAGCAAAAAGAATAAGAGTCTGGCTGTGTCCCTGAATAACTCTCACAGTTAACAGCAGTTTTTCTGCCCTAACAATGAAAAAACAGAGCATATAAAATAACTGCACAGGAATAGCTTGTCAATAAAAGCTGTCAAATATTGTAATGCTTTATATTGTAATGAATGAAGGAAAGTTTCCATTTGAAGAGGAATTTTGAGACACTAAATGACCTAAAGGAAAGTAGCTGACCTCTCAATTCAGGTAAATGGAAGGCCAGGAAAATGAATGCTGAGAAGGCATTCAGGAGAGTGGGTTTCTCCAAGCAGGTATGCTTTTGCAAGAGAAGAGGAAAATCTCCATTTTGTCCTTGTGGTTTGGCTCCCCTCCCCCCCCTGCTTTGAGGCTGGCTGAAAGGAAGAGAAAAGTAAACGTCTCAGCTAGCAGCAACTGGACTGGAATCTCATTGGGAGCAGGTTCTTTAGAAAGCAATAGGTCATCTCTTCTTTACCTTTTCTTTTCTACTTTCTTCTAAGACTTTGACCTTGATATCTAAAATAAAGCTACTTTCTTGGTAGCTTTATTATGGGGCAGAGAATTCTCAGTGAACTATGGGGCAGAGAATTCTCTCTGTAGTAAAGTGGTTGGTAGCAGCACACAGCTGTCAGCTTTTCAAAAGTTGCACTAAGATGCAGCAGAGTTGTGGGAGAAGGCATTGGCGACTCCTTGTAGGACCCATTGGGGCCCAAGCTACCACATCCCTTGTATGTTCACCCCTGCACCCTGTTACACCTATACATTTTTTCCTTGGTGTTTCTTAAGCACCTTCCTTTTCCTGTCAATCCCTGCTTGACCTCTTTAGGTCAGCTTTTGGTAAACCAGCACACAGTGTATTTCTTCATGGTGTTTGGCCTTGGACCAGCAAACAAATTTTGATTGATGGATATTTCCTTGTGCAAATTGTTTAAAGAGAAAACAGCATTAGCTAGGCTAAGCAAATCATAACCTCCCATCACCTTTCCTGACTCCTTAAAAGAAGCAATAACATTGCCAGGATAGCCATAATGATGTTTAGAAGGAAAGGTGATAACATGAAGGGATCTTTGGAAGTGACGAAAGTTGTGAGAAACAAGGATAAGGGAGCTAATGGGGGAAAAGCTAGACATTAACTGTTACCAAGAAAGGAGAATATTTGTAGCTCAGGTTTGGAATGAGGGATCCTTGGTGCTCTCTGAGCTTGGTTGTTTTCTTGCAGATGTTTCATTAGCCAAACTAGGTAACATCGTCAGTACTGACAGCATTTATGATGTTATCTAGTTTGTGTAATGAAATGTCTTCAAGAAAACAACCAAGCTCAGAGAGCACTAAGGACTACACATTAACTGTTATTCTACCACATCTTCTCTGTATTCTTAACAAAACAATTGTCTCTGTAATCCCACATTAAACTACTTCTAGCTTCCTGGGTTACATATATACTTTGATTTGCATAAATCTCCACAAAAGGGCTGTATTCCTTCTCTTTTTCAGATTTACCACTGCAGTCTCTAGTACCAAAATAAACACAATTTGTATTTCTATCAATAGGGCTTCTAGTTACTATTATTAAACTCGTAAAGGATATTTTTTCTTATACTTTAAGAACTACTGATGCACATATTTAGTTTGCTATCTACATTTAAATATTATGCTATTTCTACTTTACACATTCATTACTTTATAAAGATTTGGATATGAAAAAGAACAAATACCTACTTTAAATTATAGTTTTACATTTTTGATCTTCCATCTCACATTTCTCTACATTATTAAAAAGGGCTTTGTCATAATCACTGTGAATAGTTCTTAGAGTTCCTAGGATACTGTTCATTCATAATTGATTTGGCTTAGTTTGTTTTAAAGCTAAATATTTCAGAATAAATAAAAAACTGTTTAAAATTTCAGAGATTTACCAATGATGACATGGAAAACTCATGAAATTTAAAGCAACTTCTAAATATGTAATTTATTTTTCTGGTAAACAGAGACTTACCATAAAATATGCAATTTGGGAAAATATAAACAGGCCCCTCTTGAACACTTGCTAATAAACCTTAATACACTAGATCATGTTCTTCTGGTTTCAGAGTGCCAAGGTTATATTTGTGCTTATTTCAGATAAAATATTAAATACTCATATATGTAAGTCTACCCTTGTTTATATTTCTAGTACCAAGACTGTATTGTAGATTTAAACGTATGGTAGCAACTCAACTAGCATTTTGATAAAATATATGTATAAACCTAACAGGTTAATACTTGAGGGCTTTGTGAGGACAGTCAATTTCAAAGCTAACTTCTCAAAATAACTGAGAAATTGCAACAATGTTTTGCTGATCACATGTTTACTTTGGCTAGAGGGCCTGATTCTTAGAACAAAATTTGAGCAGCTGTTCAAAGGCTCTATTGTCCTCTTTCTCATCTCCTTGAAAGACCCACCAAATATATTTGACACAAAAGACGGGAAACATGTCAATGAAGTGTGATCCAATTCCTTTCTGAAATGTCCTTTCCACTGAGCAAGGGATTGGGACTATAAAGCCTAACAGGAAGAAGACACTATTCTTGCTGATATAAATCTCTCATGAAAACAAGTGAGATGTCAGGTTTCCTTCTTTTCAAATAATTTCAAACACTATTTAATGTTTAAAATGATTTAAAAATATTTACGATTTACCACATGGCTGCTTTTAAAGTTGTTATAGATGTTTACTAGTCCATTCTTCTGTAACCATTAGTACTCTAAGGAAGCTGACTGTTCTGTGTAATAGATGTTACTGTAATCCTTGCAAGTGACTTAGTCACATCCTTTATTATTGGTGCCAGGGTTACAAAGTTATTATTTTCAACACCAGCAGTTTTTGACTGTACTGATAATTCTTCAATACCATTGTTGGTATTGTTGGAGCGTCAGTTCATAGGCTGTTTCAGTGCTGGCTTATATTGGCTCTCTTGTTATTACTTCTTCTAAGTTATCATTTCTGTAGTTCAAGTCCTTTGTATTTGCAATTGTGGTTATTTGAATTTCTTCTACTGTTCTATTGCTATTTTGGAGTCTTCAAAACATTTTTGTATCGTTATTTGTAATATCATTATTTAAAGTAGCATTTATTATATACAGTATTTTCAGATAATAAATGTTTGGAGGCCAGTGAATAACTTAAACTTCATGATGGGGACAGTCAATGAACTAAAGAATTTGGATTACTTGATTTATATAACTGAATATAATTTTCTTCAATCCGATGTCCTCCAATCATCACATGAATTGGGAGTTGCACATTTGAGCGACATCAAGTTTGGGAATGCTAATATAACAAGTAGTAATACAAATTTAACCACCAAGAATGGGACACAGACCATGCTAAATTGATCACACTATGAAGACAGATACTGTAGAGAAACATATTCTTAAATTCTATGGACCATTCCCAAAGTAAGTTTATAAACAAGGTACAGAAAGCATGGGTTCTAGAATTTTTTTAACGCCTTAATAATAATGCCTGAATATTGTGACCAGGAGGAAGAAGGGCTTAGAAAGAGTTGGCAGAGATTGATCACCTGCCCAACTGACTCTCCCCTAGAGATGCACTTTTTTTTGGTTTTTCAACCTGTAGCCAGATAAGAGCTATTTTAACTTGAACTTTCTTTTGCTGAATTCTCTTGCCATATCAAATTTGGTTCCGTTCTCTCGAGTTTTCAGAAAATTATTCTGCTGATGGACAGAGTCACAAACCACTTCATATAGTTGCTTACCCATAGTCCACTGGGCTGAGAAAGAATAACAGTAACCATATATAATAAAAAGCTATATTGATGCATAATTTAACACTTTTCTAATGTTTTTTAATGTATAAGGTGCTAAGGAACTGGTTATTATTTGACAGATAACTAATAAGATAGATGATGTAGTGGGCATAATAGTTGCTCTATTAGGGTTGAATGAATACTTGCACGGTGCATTTGAAGTAAACGATGGATCATAAGGTAATTACCTCCCTTCATGACATCCTCTGGCATTGGAAAAACTATTATATTTTACATGAAATTATCCACTGCTTCATCATGTCATGTTAACCCCCCCCCCATTGCTAATCAATATAATTGACATTATTCTCCCTGTTATTTTTCTCAAAAGTCTGCAACAAGCAGTGCCTAATTTTATATATCCCACCATTTCACACCAATTTCATAATTGTGACAAAAACCTTGCTGGATAGTTCCAACATCTGTGCAAAAAAAGAGAGACCTTACAAAAGCTATGATTCCTGAATGCTCTTCATCCCTCTAATCTATTTTTACTTGCTCTCTGAGGTTGAAACCTTTCCCCCTCTTGCCTTGAAAAGGTCCCTCAAATTCTTCACTCTCATCTAAATGCTGAATAGGTTTCTTCCATATTACTATGATTTTACTGCTTTTAGTAAGTATCTAAGTTGAAAGCCTTTGGTAAATTATACTCTGAAGACATAGTTTTTGACACTTGAGACCTTCTTTCTCATTACACAGAAACAGCCTAAATAAGAACAAACACGCCAATATTTTCCAGGGAAAAAAATTTCTTTGCATGAGATTTGAACACATATATATGGGGTGGGGATTGCACTATGCTGCAGAAGGTACAGCACATAAAACCAAGTCATACTTCTTTAAACTCAGCAAGGACAGTTTCCATATTCTGTCTAACGAGGAAAACTGCTTGGCCTCACCAATAGCTGGCCCTTCTTTCCTCTGTTGCCAAGTTTTCCATCAAGATGCCATCAACAGGCATCTGATTTAATGTAGAGTTTTCCTTGTCTGAAAAGGGCCATAGCTTTCAATGTTTTTACAGACAAAAAGCATGATTGCATGTTTTGTGTAAGAAGGAAGACATCTAAATATGTATATGAATACAAAAAAAATCAATTGAAGCTTCTACAAAGGAAGCAAGCCTGTTGGCAGCATATAAAAGTAGAATATTCAAAGCTAAAGCATTTGACATACTACGCCCCTTTAAATAAATAAACATATACTATAGTTAAAATATTCATTGTTTCTTCTCTCAACAGTATATCTCAAATTTGCCAGGCTTCCTTTTCGTTTGCTATATTTTACTAAAAGTACAAACTTATATACATAAAGTGGAGACTTTATGTCAGTCATTATTGGCCCTCATTACAATTGATTACAATTTCCTTCAGCCCAGCTAGTGTGACTAATGATGAGGAACGTTGGATTTGATATTTCAGCATCACCTCAACCCTGAATTAAGGTAGTCAGAAGTATACAGATTTGGGCATGTGGAACCTGTGCAATGGAAACAGCTTTCTCTTGATCACTATAGCAGCAGAAATCTTGACCTAGCATTACTAACCTGATAATGATGCCAATACTCTAAGGAGAGAGCTTATTTGTGCCATTTCACTAACTGCAATTTCACAACTCTATGCCAATAGACTGAACTGTGAAACTGACCACAGCGTAGCTACTGGTCTAAGAGATAAAAGGATCAGTCTATTTTTGGTTATTTTCATTTATCATTTTTTAAGCCAGTTATAGCCTAAATTTAAAAAGAAAAATGCATGAACATGTTTCTCCACACAATACCCAATTCTGTATGCATCTTGTTATATGATATGGCTTCATAAATGCATACTGTAACACTTTTAGAGCTGGAAAATACTTTAAATATTCACAGAAATCAAAAGAGAACTGCATCCTAATTTGCCTGTTGTTGAAGAAATCATATCAGGATCTGGGGTTTTTAAGTGATTGTATAAAGAAAAAAAATATTCAGTAGGATTATTCACTGAACAACAAAGTATTTTAGTTTGAATTTTATAATTAGTTGTATGTGATGTTTTACAAAGGTTTGAAGTAAGGAACAAACTGATTTTAAAGTTGTTAAATTATTAAAACAGCATATTTTTGATAGAATAATTTTATTTTATGTTACTTAAATATGAACCTATAGAAGTTTCACTTTGATAACTTATTTTTGAACTTAAGTTCTTTTTAAGAATTTGCAATGTATTTTTCAACAGTTAATGCATATATTTGAGAATATGGACCTACAAATACATATTTAAATAACAATCCACGTCTATATCTATACTTGTGAACAAAAATTTGGGGGCAGTCTTTCAAAAATAGACATGAGATATTCATGATCTAAATGAGTAAATATAAGAAAAAGAAATTTTTGGAAAAGTGAGGAAGTTACATTTTTCCTTGTTCCTTGCTTTATTCTTTTGTATTCCAGCCCCCCCAAAGTAAACTAAAAGTCACTTTGATATAGAATTATTCAATTTTTTACATTAATACCCAGAATTTTATGAACAAATTATCATAATAACAACCAGCAAGAATAGCACACTTATATTAAAAATGAGATTTTTAGAAAGACATTTGATTAAAAGTGTCAAGAACCTGAACTGAACTGAAATACAAATGAAGAAATAACAAGTGTAGGTACAGTATAGAGAAGCCAAATAAAAGTCTTGGCCTATATTCTTAGCACTGGACTAAATATAACTGAAGTATAGATTCTTAGTAGTGCTGGTCAAAATGATACTAAGCAAAGCTGCAGTTTAATACAGATTGTAGAGAAATACCTGCAGTTCGAAGAAACCAAGACGTATTAACTGACAATTTCTGTGTCACAATTGAACTATGGATACAGACAGGAATCAGAAGTTGGAAAAGAGCTAGGCAGCAGATGAGGTTAGGAGTCAGTAATATAAAACATACTAATATCTACAGTATTACAGCAAGGGAGACAGTTAACAGACATGGAAAAACACATTTGAAACTATCATGCTGTTCATTACATTGCATATTCAGCTGTATGCAGATACTATTTACTGTTTCGATGTAGTTTATAAACAAACGGATGGTTTATTTCACTATAGTCAGTTTTGTTTCTTGCACAATTTTTTGGAGTTGCAAATTGCTTATTCTCTAGCAACTATTGTATATCAAAGGCATATTTTTAATAAGTCAAGGATGCTGAAGAATTCCAGTGACTAAACTTCTCCTAATTAACAGAAGTTGCCTTTACTTGTACAAGTTTTAAATTATATTATAGGTTCTCTAAAGGCCTTAATTAAATCTATGACTATAGCCAGTGAGCAGTTTTTTAATAGTAATATAATTATGCTACCAAATAAGGGATTATACCAGAACTGGTTCCTATGCACCCCAACCACATCAGTTTATATTCTGAAAGCTTTATGATTGAAGCTTTAATGCCTTAGAACTAAACTGTCACAGACATTGAAAAAACATGATGGGAAATGTAGGTAAAAAAGAGTTCTGTGATCTTCTAACAAAAATTAAGAGAATACTTCTACTAAAAAGCCACAAATATCATATGTTCTTTGCTTACTTTTCTAACTAACTAGGTTTTGAACATTTCTAACTAACTAGGTTTTGCTAAGTTTAATGAATGAATGAAATGAATTATTTCAAATATATTGCATAGTACAATCACGTAGATGCAGCCATAAAAATAAGGGGTGGTTGTATTTATAAGCAAGTGTCAGCCCAATTTCTGTAGGTGAAGCGTGCAAGAGGGAGGGGACCATTACTGAAAAAAAAAGTAATCTTGTCCCCACCACATATATTTCTTTGGGGAGGGGAACAGTCTCAATAGGCCTTCTCTTGATGGCTCAAGTGGATCATTATAAGGAAAAAAACCTCAAGACTGCCCAGCTTAATTCTTTTTATATAGGAAGAGAGAGAGAATCCTGTCAAACTTTTAAGATTCTGTCATTAGATCCTATAATTCATAGAATTCCAATAGTTTGTAAGATTGTTTCTTCACTGGTCTATCTAAAATGTGATCTATCTCAAATGGATGGCCGATGGGGAGAACCCTGTTTGACATATTCCAATATATATACCAGCGTGACACTGTACAGGTCTTTTTAGACAATGACCAGTACTTTGAATTGAGTCGGGAAGCCTATTGAATACAGTGACCTAATAGATGTAATCCTCTAATAATAGTAGGCTTCCTGAGCTAGCAGCCTTACTGATGCATTCTGAATCTGTGGCAGCTTCTGAGTCATCTTCCAAGGTAGGCCCAAGTAGAGTGAATTGCGATAGGACAGTTATATGGCAATCAGGGCATTGAGTCACTGTCATCAGAGCATCCTGGTCCAGACCTGGGGTGAAATGCTCCCGGTTTGGACTGGTTCGGCCAAATCGGTAGCGATAGTGGCTGGTGGTTCGGAGAACCAGTAGCGATAGCGGCGCAAGGCTCCGCCCACCCACCTGGTCATCATTACTTTATGGTTTTAACCAGGAAGTAACCTATTTTCTACCCTCTGCGCATGCGCAAAAGGGTTTGTGCACGCGCAGAGGGTCTGTTCATGCATGTGACGTGAGAGCGTGAGCGAAGCGAGCGCGTGAGGCGCATGTACTTCTGAACCAGTTGGGAAGGTAAGTAGATTTCACCCTGGTCCAGACAGTGCTATAATGAATGGACCAGCCAAACTCATGGCCATGGCTTTCACCTGCTGTTCCAGTAAGACTCTTTAGTCCAGAGAATCTCCAAATCATGGGCCAGAGGTAGAACCTATACTGCAGTGAATGTTGTGCATTTCCTCAGGGTCCACAAACTCAAAAGAATCCTATGTTATAATCCAAGATACTGCCCTTTGCCTCACTTGGAGCATAAGCCGACGTGATTTGATCAGTAAGAAAAACTGCAAAACTTAATCCCCCATATAATAATAAAAAAAAACCTATGAAGCTACTTGGAACTGAAGGTTAGAAAAAGAGCTACCTTTATATTCCAGAAACTGAATATGTCAGCCCATAAATCAGAGTTGCCCACCAAATTGTTGGGAAAATTTCCAAGTACCCTCTGGTATATCAGGTCCTTGCAGAGGTCCAGAAGGCTACAATCCACAATTCGATCAGCAAATCATCTGACCATGGTAAAAGGACTTTTGTAAGTTCTGTTTCTCATGTCCAGATCCCATCTGCTCTGCTCTGAAGTAAAGAACATATCGAGCAAGTGTCTGCCTATGTGCACTGAAGCTGTGATTGTTTCGGCTTATGCCCATGATTGTCATGGAGGCCATAAATTCATGAGCCATTCTAGAATTCCCTCCTGGGGCACGGATTTGGAAATCATCCAAGATCAAAGGTCCCAGGGATTCTACACCATTCTCCATATGAGATATAGAAGTTCACAAAGGGCCATTTCCCGATAACAATAGCACTAGTAGCTCTAGCTTCTCTCTGCAGTTCAGCTCAGCATACAGGCACTTGCAACTAATCACCTCTGGGTCACTGTAAGGTTTTCACAAATGGTAATCCTTACTTCCTGAGCTTGATGATGTGAGTGTTACAGAACCCAAAACCCAATATTAGATTTCTAACAGGGCTACATCACTGAGCATGAATAGTACATATTTCAATAGTATGTGCCAGATCTGCTTCCTCATGCACATGATGGATACAATTTTATTGCACACAGAACTGAAATTTACCAAATTCAGATTCCTTGGGAATCAAGGAAGCTGACATACAGCTAACTGGCCCAGGTTAGAGGCAATTAGTTTAGAAGGGGCCTACAGTAATATGAGAGTTCCTTCTCCTGTGATGGCTCATCCAATACCCCTTGCTCTCCCTCTTACCAGTTTCAATATATATGTTTAAATTTGCATCTATGTTGAATTTGCTAACACAGTTGGCAAAAGGCCTAAGAATCCATCATCATGGACAGAATTTGTTATTTTCACAAAGTACATGATTGTACTTTGCAATCACTTAGCACTGATGATCTTAGCTAGCTGGGTAACAAAATGTCTGCAGGAAAACAACCAAGCTCTGAGCAACAAGGACCCCACATAATTAATAATTTGTTGTAGGAATTAAAAAGTATAAAGTTTATATTCGGGGTGGATTCTACTTACCTTTACTACCGGTTTGCAATCGGGCCGCGCACGCGCTTGCTTCGCATGCATGCACAGAAGCATTCTGATGATGTTGGGGTTGGAGCCTCCCGCCGGTTTTACTACCGGTTCTATAGGACCTGTGCGAACCGGGGGCAACCCACCACTGTTTACATTGCAATACCATTCTTCTCAGCTGTTCTAAGAACTTCGATAACATCAGAATGCTATTTTGCATCCTCTCTGAAAAGCAGTCTTCATCAAACAAACTTTTAATTAGTTCACAATCTTTTATTTTGTGAAGTACAGGTAATAGCAAAGATGATTGGCTATTTCTCAAAATCAAGGAATTCATCAGCAAAGCAATGGAAGCAATCAAACTCTCATTCTTATATTTGGTTAGTTCAAGCCATGATTGGATGTATCAACTTCAATGAGCTATATAACGACATTCTACTGGATAGAAATCTGGAAACAAGTCCTGAAAGGGGGAAAAAATATCTCATTTTGAAAATGAGCAGAAGATATTTTGCTGAGTCACCCTTGCACATTTGGGATTATAGAGCTGTAGGGCAGGAGAATTCTGAACTGTCAGCAATGATGCACACAGCCAGTTTTAGATGTCATGAATAGACATCAGTTGTTACTTATTTAATTCATTCCCATAATTTTAGTACAAAGGTAAGGTAGATGAAATTCTGGAATTGGTTAATATTAAAGTTCTCCAACTCTGGCTAAAATCATAGTTCCTCTGTCATG
>JANHZT010004842.1:51242-61314 GCA_032468215.1 Stegonotus admiraltiensis
CGCCCTGAGTCCTTCGGGAGAAGGGCGGTATAAAAAACTAAATAAATAAATAAATAAATAAATAAATAAATAAATAAGCACCAAGACAAATTCCTTGTGTGTCCAATCACACTTGGTCAATAAATAATTCTATTTTATTCTATTTAAACCTGTCTTGCCCTTGAAGACAATTGACAACCCAAGTGATGATCAAGTTTAAAAGCACAATCCTTCATGCTAATCAGATATGAATGAATACTCTCAGGTTAACAACATCAGGGGGAAAAAAAGGTCTACATATTTTTATTGCAATAATATGGTTACTAATAGCTTTAAATTCTAAAAAAAATAAACATGTTTAAATAAATGCACATATAATCTGTAAATGACTCTCTTATTTGAGAAAGAAATGTTTCCTGGATTAGGTAAGGTAAAGGTAAAGGTTCCCCTGCACATGTGTGCTAGTTGTTTCCGGCTCTAGGGGCGGTGCTCATCTCTGTTTCTAAACCGAAGAGCCAGCACTGTCCAAAGACATCTCAGTGGTCATGTGGCCAGCATGACTAAATGCTGAAGGCGCACAGAACGCTGTTACCTTCCCACCAAAGTGGTCCCTATTTTTCTATCTGCATTTTTTACATGATTTCGAACTGCTAGGTTGGCAGAAGCCAGGACAAGTAACTCCGTTATGTGGTGCTAGGGATTCGAACCGCTGAACTGCCGACCTTCTGATCAACAAGCTCAGTGTCTTAGCCACTGCGTCCCTTGGATTAAGCACCATTAATTCAACATTCTTTTAAATAATTTCACTAATCAGTTGTGGGTTGCTACCAGTTTGCCCCAGATTGGGCAAACTGGTAGCGGCGGCGGGAGGCTCAACCCACCTGCTTCTGTGTATGCGCAGAAGTGTTGCGCGCATGTGTGAGCGTGCCAGGATCCACGAGCAAACTGGTAGCGACGGGTTTTGAAACCCACCCCTGAACCAGTTCCTTGGTAGATTAGTAATTTGAACAAAAAAATTCTAGCTAACTAAAATATAAGAAATACTAGAAAACTCTTATAGAACTTTTAATCAAGAGATTGATATAGTAAATGATACACATATTTTATCAATATTAATTATACATATCCACTAATTTTATGGGTGCATGAAACTGATCGTTGGGAAAATACTTAATAAAACCTGCAAACTTTGTTTTCTGAGAAAGCTGTTTTTTAAACAGCTATTCTATTGCCTATTGCCTACATAGTAAGCAGACTTGATACTGTGATGACCCTTAGTCTAACAACTCCTGCAGGCAATGCACTGTATATAGATATTCTAAATGTCAGAGATCAAGAAGATAATCTTCAACTGACAGACAGATGATAAAGTCACTGCCTGGCAACCATCCCTTAGGAGAAATTTCAAAAAGCGAACAATCACAGAAGGGCCCAGATTCTATGCTCATAACTTCTAAAGTTAGAGCTGCAGGAGTAAGGTCTTTAAGATTTGATGGAATGGGTAAGTTGCTATGGGAACAAGTAGTTCTTAGATAATCTGGTCCTTGGCAGTTTTTGAGTTGTATAAGCAGACAAAATTGGAAACCAATGTAACAATATCAGCACAAAAAATATAGTTATGGAGGATACAAATTAACAACTTGGTTGCTATGTTCTTATTAAATATAAGATCTAAAATGTTTTTTAAAAAAGCAGTCCAGTGCATAAATACATCCTTGTGTTGGGGGGGGGGGGGGAGAGGGGAGGTGAATTTATAACAAGTAAAACCTTATATAGATCTATGTTAGAATGGATGACTATGGTAATCCCATCACTTTTAGGAAAAATGAAACTAACAGAACAGCAAGAATTTATAGAAACTATTTCACATTACAAAGTAATGTAATTTATTAAGTCAGATGTATTCATAATCCCCCTCCCAAAAAAACCCAGTTGTATAAGAGATATGATAAACTCACTAGTTATTGAAACTCTTGAGAGGCAGCAGTCAAGATCAGTATCAGTACTGCAGCTTATTTGAATTAAAATTCATCTTACTTGTTGGTGGCCATTTAACTTCTGATTTTATTTATTAAAATTATGTTAATATAATTTTCTTGGTTTGCTGTTGCTTTCTTTAATGAGTCAATATCCCCAGTAATCTCTGTCTCTTATCCAAAACCTAGCCAGATCTAACCTTGCTTAGATTCTGAGCCCAGGCATGAACAGTTAGGTACTACCAGTTATTGAAGCTGTATCTCTTAAAATTATCTCAAAAAATTGCCTTGAGGAAATTTAGATTTAAAGAAGAATTTGTTTGGCATAACCCTATGGTTTTGTATTTTTCTAATTTCCTAATTTCACTTTCACTCTTGATGAAAGTGAAATTAACTTCAATCCCAGAAATAGACTGGAAGTCAAATGGAAATAAAACATTTGGCTCATTCAGACATATGTGAAGTTAAACAACTTCTGCCCTCTTCAAAATCTTATCCTAAATACCCACTGCTCTGATTTTCAATACTTCTTTTCCCCACCACTTTCAAGGAAACCAAACTAACTTTTAATCAGTGAGGCATTTTATAACTACTTGGATCAACACATCCACTCAACTCCTTATAAGCCAACAAAACATTCAAATAATTGTCTCTAGCAGCTTGTCTACATCCTTATTTTTAAATTATGCCTTCACTAAGGAGAAAGTCTGAAGGGTACTTTTTCTTATAATTTACATTAGAAAACTACAAAGATTCTAATGGGAAAAAGTAGAGCAAGCTGGATTTCGCTCCAGACTTGATTGTAACGATCAAGTCCTTGCACTACCTACCTGGAGATCAATCCTCAAGGAAAATGAAAAACGCCTCTGTTTTTCTTGACCTCTCCACAGCCTGCAATACTATCTGGAGTATCAAACTAATCAAGGTTATACCTTGCTGTAAAACCATTGTCTTGATTGACCTGTTGAGTAATAAGTTATTTCAAGTTTTCACAGAATTCAATAGAAGCAGATATAAATTGAATAATGGACTACCACAAGGATCAGTGCTTTCTCTTTCTTTTTTAAACTTGTACTTCCATGAACTGCCTGAAACTTTCTAAGAAATTTAATTAAGCTGATGATCTCAATCTCATAGCCCACAAAACCAACTTCAGTAATGCAGAGGGCATCCTTTCTCAAGATCTCCAGAAGCTGGATGACTACTTCAAAAAATAGTGCCTGCAACCAAGCTTAACAAAAACAGAAGTAGCCTCATTCCACTTCAGCGATAGGTATGCAAATTATCAGCCTTCAGTGAAGTTCCAGAACTGTATTTTACTATGTAATAACTCTCTGAAATACCTGGGGGTAACACTGGACAGATCACTACCTTTCCAACCATACCTGGAAAAAATAGCTGCAAAATTGAAAAGCCACAACAATTTCCTGAACAGACTGGCTAGAACAGGGGTGTCAAACTCAAGGCCTGTGAGCCACATCTGGCCCACGGGGTGCTTAGATTGGGCCTGCAGGGCTGCCCTGGAAACAGCGATGGACTGACCCATGGTGCCTCTGCCAGCGAAAATGGAGCTCCTGAGCTCCATTTTCGCTGGCAGAGGGTTGCAGAAGGCCGTTGCAGCCGGAAATGGACCTCAGGAGCCAGTTTTTGCTGGCAGAGCGTCGGGCCACCACAGGCACCCCCAACACAAGTGGTGTTGAGCAGGCCACGTCCATTCTGGTCATGCCAACCCCCCCCGCCAAGGTCAAACACAACCGTGATGTGGCCCTCAATGAAATAGAGTTTGATACCCCTGGGCTAGACAATCCTGGGGTGCTGATGCTAACACCCTACGAACAACAGCCTTGGCTTTGGTTTATTTCACAGCTGAATATTGTGCGTGTGTGTGGTTTAACAGTGCCCACACCCAACTGGTTGATGTCTGACTCCACCAGACAATGTGTATCACCTCTGGAACATTGCATCCCACTTGTGCATACTGGTTACCAGTATGTTGCAATATCATACTGCCCCACATACGAAGACAAGTTCTAGTTTAGTTATGGTCAAGGATGCTAAACAAGACCCTCCCAGTTCACCAGGACAATGCATAGCCCATAAGAAGATTGAAATCCCATAGGCCAGCATGGAAAACAATGGTTCACTTAACATCTATCCAGTTTAAGCCCCATAATGCCTAGAGAAAAGAATGGTCAAAGGTGGCCTGACCATTGGTGATCCCTCTACCAAACCAGCTGATTTTGACCTATCTTGCTCTATCTGGACAAGATTGAACAGAATTAGGTGTGATACTGGAAGAATTGCCTGGACCCTGTACTAGTGAGGACGGAAAGATCCCCTTTGTTGTGTAGTGGTGCTGATATGCAAACTACTAAACATATTGTGCAAGATTGCCAACCATGTGTTTTCTGGTTCCCTAGAACAGGGGTCCCCAACCCTTTGGACCTCAGGGACTACCAAGTTCATAGTTTTAAATTTCATGGACCACTAATACAAATCCAGCGCGCTGCTTGCTGAAGCACCTGGACTCCCAGTGACAGGATGAGGTCCTTCAGGCACTCTCCCTCCTCTCTCTCTCTCTCTCCCACTCTTTCTCTCTCATTCTCTCTCTCCCCCCTCTTTCTCTCTCCCCCCTCTCTCGTTCTCTCTCCCACTCTTTCTCTCATTCGCTTTCTCTCTCCCCCGCACTCTCTCATTCTGATTCTCTCATTCTGATTTCATTCATTTTGTCTCTCTCTCTCATTCTCTTGCAGGGGGCCGATTTGGTGTCTGCAATGAAGAGCAAAATCCAGCTTCCTCTCTCTGCTGTAAGTGCAGCATCAGGATTCCGCCTTGGTATATTTGCGGTGCAAGGCAGCCCTTGTTTCCTGCCACTTGGGACTCGGGGCGGTAAACAGCATCTGGTTCGGGGAGCAGCCAGATTTTGCTCTCCATTGCGGATGCTAGATCAGCCCCCTGCAAGCTCTCGTCTCTGGAGGAGTGCTCCTTGAAGTGGCACTGGAAACTTTGGTTGGGCTCAAGAGATGAGAGCTTGCAGGGGCCAATCTGGTGTCTGCAATGGAGAGCAAAATCCGGCTTCTTCTCTCTGCTGTAAGTGCGGCATCAGGATTCTGCCTTGGTATATTTGCGGCACAAGGCAGCCCTTGTTTCCTGCTGCTTGGGACTCTGAGCGGTAAAGAGCATCTGGTTCAGGGAGCAGCCAGATTTTGCTCTCCATCGCGGATGCTAGATCAGCCCCCTGCAAGCTCGTCTCTCAAGGAACCCAACCAAAGTTTCCCGCACCACTTCAGGGAGCGCTCCTCGAGAGATGAGAGCTTGCAGGGGGCTGATCTGGCATCCGCAACGGAGAGCAAAATCTGGCAGCTCCCCAGACCAGTCACCATTTACCGCTCCAAGTCCCAAGCGTCAGGAGATGAGGGCTGCCTTGCACTGCAAATATACCAAGGCGGAATCCCAATGCTGCACTTACAGTGGAGAGAAGCCAGATTTTGCTCTCCATTGCAGACACCAAATTGGCCCCTGCAAGCTCTCGTCTCTTGAGGAGCCTGACCAAAGTTTCCAGTGCCGCTTCAGGAAGCGCTCGAGAGACGAGCGCTTGCAGGGGACCGATCTGGAGTCTGCAATGGAGAGCAAAATCCGGCTGCTCCCCGGACCAAACGCCATTTACTGCTCTGAGTCCCAAGCGGCAGGAGAGGAGGGCTGCCTTGCGCCACTTGCTGGTGCAAATATACCAACACGGAATGCTGTTGTCATGCAAATGAAAGTAGTGCTTCGCTCCCACAGCTTGTTGTGGCCTGCCAGGAGGCTGGTGTGGTGCTGCGCTAGCAGCTTGTGCAGCTGGTGCTCGAGTTGGACAGTGAGAAGGCTGGAGAAGATGTGGTGCCAGAGGCAAGGATTCAGCCAGGGCCTTCAGAACCTCCAGAAGCTCCTTTAAGTGAAGAGGATGAAGAGGAGCCTCTTCTCAATGCACGGGCACGCAGACCTGCCAAAAGGCAGGAGTGGTTCCTTAGGAGGAGGTGTCCTTGAGAGTAAGGCTTGGGGCTAATTGGCCACTCCCTTAGCCTATTTAAGAAAGAACATCGCTTGCAACGAGCTGTAGAGAACAACTTTAGTTCACTCTCTTTCGTGTCTGCAAAACTGCTTCTGGGCTTTCTGCCAACTAGTAAGACTGAGATTTCTTTATCTTAGAATTCTGGTAGGCTGTTAAGACAGTTCATTAACTGCCTTTGAATGATAAAGACTAAGTTATTTTGAGTAAATAAGCTTTGTATAGTTTGTGTGTGTTGCGTTGTTTGGGGTCCATAGCTTGGGCAGAACACGGCTTCCAGCCATCGCAAACGCTGCTTCTTCCCGCTTGTGCCGCCCCCTCCACCACCGTCACAACAGCACCATTCATTCTGGATGGTGAGGGCTGCACTCTTTTTTCCGTATTGCACACCTGCAAAATTTTCTCCGCAGACCACCAAAATTTTCTCGTGGACCACCAGTGGTTCGCGGACCACTGGTTGGTGACCACTGCCCTAGAAGACCTTGACAAAGTAATGCCTGGAAGCTGAATTGGACATCCAGTTATTAGGCCACTGTAACTTTCTGTATAATTTACATGGATTGTGTGTATAGGTTTACTTCTTTTCTGTCATGTTTGTCTCATATGCTTAATAATAAATAGGAAAAAACAAACTGCATATGGCTGAAGACACTGTATGCTTATAGAATAAGACTGTTTTAATGACTAAGTGCTTATGAGCAAAGCTTTTCATATTCCAGTTGATTTAAATTATACCTGTAGATTTGCGGAATCTACATTGTAGAAGTATGGAAAGCAAAAAGTTGCAGCATTAAAGGAGCTCTTGTTCCTTTTATGTCTGCCAAAAGATTTTAACCAATGACTTTGATGAACCAATTACTTCTATTTTGGCAGTCTCATGCTTTTGCCCACCTGTCCACCCACTAAATTGGCTAAGTTTTGTGTTATTGATCAATGGTTGACATTACCTCTGTGAATGTATGTCTCACACAGTGATCTCAACAAGCATCTTGCACCAATCAATTATATCTGTGACAGGTAACAACTTTTTGGACATGGGTTTTAATACTAATAAGCAGGCAAAAAAATAATGAAAACTGGCCACCTACTTTATCCTCTCCTTAGAAATGTCACATTCAACAACCCATTGTTTAAGGAACAAGTTATAATCAATAGGTTATATCTTTCTAATTGATGGTAGTCTTTGTAAATCGACTTGGTTTAAACTTACTCAGAGCAAGTAACTAAAAAAATGTAGGTGCAAAACTTATTTTTTCCAAGGTAAACTAAACCAGAGAACAAAACACAATGCTTAACATCAAACATGTTTTAAAAATTACACATATTTCAGAGGCTACTGCTTTAAAATATTAACATTTTTTTCAGTTTGCTTCCACAGTATAATTGGGAAAGAATGCAGCATGACCTTTAAAAATGGAGCACTGTAGTAAAATTATTTTAGGTAAATCAAACTGGCATTTTTGGCATACCATTAAAATGTATAAAAAGAGTTGTAAATATGTAGAATAGCATTCTATATAAGTTAAGAACGATCATACTAGAAAAAAGTCCAGTTCTTTTCAGATCTAAGGATTATTTACAAAACTGGCCTACATAGCAAGAACGTATCACACATCAGCACTAGTTTTTGTCCATTAAAGTCCAAGAATTTCATGGAGCTTATTACACATGGTAATTATGTAGTCCTTTATTACTTTAAAGCACATAAGAAGTTTGGAAATCGTATTACAGTAAAAAGCCCACGGCAGCATTTACAAATGCAGCACATGCTGAATTGTGATACATTAACATTGATACAAAATTAGGAATGTGGAAACAACTAGTACAGTGCGCTAGAAAGGCAAAATATTTCAGTATTTCTTTTTACGTATTTTCTTTTATTCCTGCCTTCTCGCCGCTTCTCGGAAGAAACTGGAAAATCCGAAGACGTCCGTTTGCTTCACTTCTCGCTGAAGCCAAGAAACATTCAATTCCCACTGTACTGTTTCCCCACCCCCAAAAGTCATTCGTACCGCTCTCCTCCCTAACACGTCCCGCATGTCTATTCCTAGGAATGGTAATCCGCGTAGAAAGAGGGGACTCTCCAAATAGGCCTTTGGGTAGTTACTCTTCTGGATCAAAGGCATGAGCTCCAGGCCTTGCGTTAAAAATTGACTTCTTGCACGGAAAAAACGCCTTCAATTATCTCACTTATCTGCGCCGGGGTGTGGTGGGCGGGGAGAGCTTGTTTTCTCCCCTGGCCCAAGCTCCTTGGAAAGGGAAAAGACTCCCAACGCCTTTATATATATAACAGAAAATGAATCGAGTCTGGTGAAGGAGACGAGCCCAAGTCGCAGCAACCAGAACCACCCTCGTTCCCCGCGACTGGCCGCTGCTATGAGGCGGCGCCTTCTCCGTTCACAGTATTTAGCGAAGAGCGGCGAAATACCGCCCAGTTACTCCAGATCTGTTAACGGGAACAGGCGCCACTCAGACAACAGCCCACTCCTTCGTAGCGTCCCGCTAGGCTCGGCTGCGTGCCCGGACGGATTCCTCTCGTCACGCGCACAGACGGCGCTCAAGGGAAGCCATTATTACTCTTTGGTGCCAGAAGAACCACGCCCCAGGCCGTCCCAAGGGGGAGCGGGAGGGACACACGCGTTGGCAGAGTAACCCTCCCTACACACACACACATCCCCACCGAGGGGACTGCTGCCCGCGCGCCCTGGCCTAACTACGGTTCGCGCTCGAAGACCCCCTAAGCCCTTTCACAGAAACGCAGCCGCTCCACAACTAATTTAAAGGGCGCGTACGAACATGCTGATCATGAGTGACAAAGCCGTTTGATTGACTCACTAACGGCCGAATGATTACCCGAGAATAAAGTCCCGCCCTCTCTGCTAATATTGTGCATACAGCGATGAGGATGGAAACCTAAGAAATAGAATGCGGTTGAATGTTTCCGGTTTCTGATTGACCTTTTGAAGTACGTACCGCATGTCGGAAAAGAGTGAAGAAAATACGTAGGGATAAGTATCGTGGTAATAAAGAAACAAATATAATAGAGGTCTTCATTTCATCGCTACGCTTAGCACTAATCATGCCTTCCCTTCAAAATGGCTTTTGATTTCTAAGGAAGTCTGCGACTTCATTAGCTTGTTGGAATAGATCCCTTCCCTATGTTTTTTAATTAAGAGAAAGTAGTTTGATTATTCAGTGTCCTGCTTCTTCGCAGGTCAAATACTTCAATTGGTAAAATTTTACATTTTGCTAACCGGCGTGAAAACCTGCCAGTTTATAAATGGTAGTTTTAAAGATGTAAACAACAAAGTGGTTTTGACTAGCGAGAAGAACAAATGAACTTTTCCTAACAAGATCAAAAAACGCGTTTGATATCCATCTTTTCAGATCCGAAACAAACTTTATGCGTAGGAGAACGCATTTCTTAATTTTTGTCTGCGATGTTACCTTGTCAAGGCATCAGAATACAACCCATTTTAAATTCACGTACTGTAGCTCGTTCTAGTAGTTTACAAAACCTTAAGACTACATGCCAATTTAAAAATTATTTAAGGAATACGAGCCTTTGAAATTTGCCCTGTTTAATAATTCTTCTTGCCCGGCCGCATGTGAGGGTCTCCACATATTGCAAACTGGAAGGTCTGAAATACAGCCTCAAATACATAATGGCTTTAGCCCCTTGGTCGAAGCAGCGGCAATACCAAGCTCGAGCGGAGCCCTAGAAGAGCGCTACAACTGACGTAAGTCAACAAAGGTCACGTGGCCACGCCTAAGTGCGGTGATTGGCTGCGTGGGCACAGGGAAACGGGGTGGGGAGGGGGGTCACGGTGGCGGCGTGGGGTTCGCTGTGTGACACAATTACAACAACTTTGTTCAGCTGCTGGGGAAGTTTGTACAGGCAACAAATACACCCCACGCGGGCGGGCGCGGGTCCCTGTCACCTCGACTCCACTCACTTTTCGCCGCTGGGGCTGGCGGCTCAGCAGCGATGTAAACACTGCTCCGTCACCGCTAGCAGCAGCAGCAGCAGCAGCAGCAGCAGCCGCAGCCTCCTCCTCCTTCTCCTCCC
>JANHZT010004842.1:77193-91426 GCA_032468215.1 Stegonotus admiraltiensis
AAATTGTAAATTTAATTGAAATGACTAAACACTGTTTAAATTTGTGAACCGGCCAAATACTCTGTTCAAAGAAAATATATTGTATGTTTGTATGTGTGTTTGTCTAAAAAATAAAAAAAAACTTTAAAAAAAACTACCAAAAAGGTAGGTGCATCTTATACTCTGGTGTGTCTTATACCCCGAAAAATACCGTATTTCATTTCTGTTCATCTGTTTGCCAACTTTTTTCTGTTGATTTATTGCAATAATCATAATGTTATATAATATGTGCTTAATAAGTGGTCTTTGAAACGTGTGCATGTATTTGCACATATACTATGTACATATAATAAAACTAGAAGCTGCAACTGGATACACATTTAAATGGATTAAGCACCATTTAGCTTGTTTGTAGTTTCTTGGGATAAGTACGGTAGTTAAGTATAACTTTTCAGTGAGAATGTAGAACAATAGTTTTAGAGTTTTTTTAAAAACTGTACATAGATGCTGTTCTGTGTAATATGTGAAGTATTGTATATAACAAAGCTTACATGCACAGTAAGAAAGAACTTTATTAAACTAATTTAACTTCAAGTTAAATAATATCATCCAGAATCGTGGATGAAACAGCTGGCGCGGGGTCCAGGAGGATAGCCTTCTTTGCTGTTGTTCCTGTCCTCTGGAACATCTTGCTCCCTGATGTGGCCCCAACCCTCCTATCCTTTCATAAAGGTCTAAAGATGTGGCTTTGGCAGTTGGCTTGGGACCCCAGTGGGGGAACAGTACAGTGATGATGGTTGATCAAATAACAACAGATCTCAACCTCCCCCATTCTGCCTCTGTCCCCCCCATGTGTCCTTAGGTTTTAATGTTTGATTTTAATTATTTATATTTTAATTGTATATGTGTAAACATATTTTTATGAATGTAAACCACCCAAAGTTACCCTATGGTAAGGTGGGCAGTCAATAAAATTTATAAATAAATAAATAAATAAATTTTTATGGGTAGCCCCTGAGTGGAGAAACACTTGCATGCAACCTATGCTGGGCCTCCCAAAGGCTCTCCCACCCACCTTACTTTACTACATTTTCTCTGTTCCTGCTTGGATTTCGACTGCTTCTCATCTTGGGGGGGATGTGGGGGCTAGATGAAAAGCTGCCTATCAAAGGAGTTTTCCTCCATGCATGGTAGGGATCTCCTTTGACAGGGTACAAGAGCAGAAATTAAAAATTAAGGATTTTAGTTCCATTTCTGCATCCCCTGAAGGAATTCATCTCTCATCGGCAGGCAGCTTCGGGCAGCCCCCAGAAACGAGAAGGACTCCTCTCAGTAGGTGGCAGCAGCTTGCAACATTCTCTGCCTGCTTTCCTATTGTCTTTGCAGGAAAGTGGGCAGAGAATATTGTAGATAGCAATCACATGATTGCAGGGCTTTTGCAAGTGCAAACAGGTTGCTAGTACCCAGTTCACGATCCCATGACTGCAGGAGAGGTAATGCAACATTTTGTGACAGCCGGAAGGGTTTCAGGGGCTGTGAAACACCCTTTCCAAGGCTGCCATAATTCCAGACCAATTTTATGTGAAAGTCAAGGACTACCTGTATTATCATAATACGATCTTTAAAATATATCACTTGATTATGTGTGTGCACATTTAAATAGCATAGATTAATATTTTTCTTTGTCTGAAGGAAAATTTTGCCTAAAGGGAATTTTAAAGTAATTACGTGAAGCTCCTTCTTAGGAAAAAAATTAGAAATTGTAAATGAAACAAAAACAGGGTTTTATCAGTTAAAAAAAACAGGAGATATCACACACTTTTTTGGAAATCTTAATGGGAATGTTATATTCTGAGGCAGAGTTGTACACAGAAATTTTGATTCTTGGCCTACTTGATTTCTATCACTTTGGGTGGGATTGAATGCAAAAAAATTGTTTCCCTGCATTTTGCAGAATGTAACAGTTTTTTCATGCAGTAGAAAATAAATGCATTTAATGCTAATTGTTTCTGTTTATCGTTTATTTCTTTAAATCTTTTTTGTCTCTTAGAATTATTCAGTAGTTCAATGGAGAATTTAGAAGAATGATAAAAAATAATTGCAATATTATTATCAGAAGATTACTAGAAGTGGGGAACAAAACCGTTTTTATTAGACTAATTTAGGTTGATTATGCATACTTATTCAGAAATGTAATTTTCATTGAAAAAATGTTTGTACGTATACAGACATTCACAGAGAAAGGCATATTTTGGCTTTCCTGGAATAAATCCTAATTTAATTAGTATAAATCCATGTATTTGTGACTCGTTTGTGTAATACATTTGGTATTGTAATTAGAGTGTTATACAAATTGAGGTCAGTATAGATTTGCCTTGTGATTTTTCTGTCAGACAATATAGTTACATCTGACTTTACAGATCAGTTCTCTCCATTGTTTCTGATGTTTGAAAACGTTGATGTTTCTGTGTTTAAAAAATTATCTTGTTTCATGTAGTCTATATAGACGATACTTTATTGACCTCGTTTTTAGCATCTCCAACTATTCCTGGTGTAATTGATTTTTTCTAAGAATTTAAACACATAATACCACCAAAATAAGACACGCTTAGCATGATAATCATACCTTCTATTGATTGATACTTCTGACTTGAAGCAGTCTTCCATATTTTTAGTATTTTTGCTGTCTATGGTTTTGTAGTAGTCAACTCCAAATTTGTAATTTTAAGTAGTGTAATTTTCTTCTGTGAGCTTTTTATTGTCCACTTTTCACAAGTGTGGCTATTGTAGTTACAGGAAAACAGTGTTGTAGCAGAGGTGGATACAAAAAACGAGGGGGTAGATCCTATTTGGTAGTGGACTTCAGGAAACACTGACAGGCTGCTAGACAGGCCACATGTTGTGCATGTCTGTGTTAGATTGTTTATCTCTCTGCCACAAATTTGTTTATCCTAATTTCCAAATTGCCTAAGTTGGCATTCCTCAAACTTGCCCCTAAATATAAATTGAATTAAAATTCATATAAAATGAATTGAAATAAAACTCCTATTGTACACCTTTTGAACTCGTTTATGCTTCAGTTGTTGGGTCTCAACAAAATTTTGCCACAATGTGATATAAGAGCTATTGCACAGTAGTTGAATAGACCTATATGTCACCCTTCTTTAAAATTCAGATGAATATTACTTTCTCCATTGTGGGTGGAGCCAGCAGCCAGGCATGGGTTGTACTCATCTGTTCAGATTGATGGACTGTCATAGTTGTTAAGTCCCGTTCTTGTTGCTAGGGGCTTCCAGCTTTTGACTCAGTCCATCAGACTGGATGGGCGTGTGGGACTATTGCTCTGGCTCTATTCCCATATTATTGGATCTTTCTCTTTCTACTGATCTTGGATTTCTGGACTTTGACCTTGGATTGTATTTGACTACTGATTGTGAGTGCTATGTGTCTTGGCATAAGGTGGAATTTCTTTTCCACAACGGATGGCTTTGGCTAGTCAGGGGAGGGTTTAATTTAACTCCCCTTTTATTGTCAAGTGGCCCCGTTGAAGGAATATCCGGGGCGCCATGGACCTTTGCGCTCCCGAAGGGAGTCGAGCTTTTGTTGACAGTGGAGCTTGGCGCCCCTGGAGTCTGGTGGAGCTTCATGCTCCTGGAGAGCAGGGCGAATGGCCTTTTTGTCAGCCAGCATTCGCACACTTTACTAAGACTTGTGCTGCCATCTGGACTCTTTATTCTCCAGCTGGATTTAAAAGAGCTTCCTTCACAGCCTCGACAGCTGCTCTCCTCCCTGGATTTGTGGCACGTGGCGTGAGTAGCTGCTCCAGACAGGTTTTTTCCTTAAAGTGGTGGGCGCTCTCAGAGGAGCTTCGCGCTCCCATTCTAGAGGTTTGCGGCCATTGAGTGGAGCTTTGTGCTCCCGTTACAACCATGTTTGCTGGCCGCTATTTTGGTTTACTACTTTCTTGGCCCTGAGCACAGCGGCTATTTGGTGGAGCTTTGCGCTCCCATTGTCACCCACGTTTGCTGCTACGACTAAAACACATGACCGCGACAGCTGTTTCTGTGGGCCTCCAGGCTTCTGCCTGTGTCTTCCTGCCATTTGATCCCCTGCTTATCCAGAGGATGGTCTTTGGGGGCCGGCTCACAAGTTCTGGCTTATTCAAGCCTGCGGTCAAATTGCCTCATCACTGGCAGTGATTGAAGGCTTGTTCTTCTGACAGCCTTGCACATAACTGTGAGGCGCTCATTGCCCCCCTTAGCCTGAACCAGGGCAGAGTTGGTTCGCTGTTTCACAATGCCCAAAGCCTTGGCCAAATCCAAGTATGGCTGGAAGGCTGGGGCTGGAGGCAATGGATCACCAGATGGGTGATCTTCCACTCATGTGACAACTACAAGGGAGGCATCCTATTAGCAGCCAGTCTTCACGTCCACATCATAAGCCTCACAGACATGCCTTAACATCTTCTAAAGAGGAGAGGCGCAGAGACAAGGCCTTGAAAAAGCTTTGTGACAAAGCGAGTGCCCATCTGACTCTGGCAGAGGCTAAGGAGTCTGGTCCTTCTAGGGACCTAGGTCCTTTTGTGGAACATGTGCCTGTGGGAACTCCAGACCAGGTGTCTCTTCGGGACTGCCCTGTCACCATTCCAACGTCGGAGTTGTGGGGCCCGATTTCTTCGGCCTACCTACTGCATCAGACTCTGATACCAGACCTCCTCAAGAGCAGATTTGTTGCCAAGTCCGGCCAGAGCAGCTTCAACAAATGATCTCTGCTGCTATCCAACAATTGTTGTCGACTGGTTTCAGGCCTCCCAGCAGGGGCGGTTCCGTGAGGTCCTTTGAGTCTGCCTCCCCTGAACGGGTTTACCCCAAGGACTCTCTTTTAGCTGGGGCTTCTGATTCCCTGACTTCATCTCATATGAGCCATCCATCGTCTTTGGTGGAGGTGGAGTCTCGTGAGCTGGACTTGTCAGAGGATGAAGGCCTTCCACCTTACCAACCAGCCTTCACAGGATTGTTCCCTCAGGCCCTTTTCAAGTCCTTACTGTTTAAGGCGGTTAATATGGCCCAGCTAGGTTCTGGAATTCTGGAGCCTGCTCCTTCTCCAACTCCAGGGTCTTTGAATCCACTGTTCGTGAAACTTTCAAAACCCGTGACTTCTATCCCAACTCTATTTCTACGCAGCAGGCCTGCCAGGACCTCCAGTTAACCCTTCAGGCCCTCGCCACCCATGGATTCTCTATTAATGTGGAGAAAAGTCATTTCTCTCCTTCAACCCATCTCCTTCATTTGGCAGCGGTGATTGACTCGGTTGAGGACAGAGTTTATTTATCCAAGTGTCAGGATAGCTTAATGGCCCTTGTGTCCAAGGTGGAGGGGTGCAGGAAAGCATCCCACCACTTACTTTCACAGCTCCTAGGAAAATTTCGGCTATTTCCATTGTGCCCTGGGCTCGATTGCATTCCAGAGACCTCCAATGGTTCCTTTTGCCATTTCAGAAGACAGAGAGAGGCACGTCATCTGTCAAGGTTCCTGTCCCGAAGGAGGTACTGAGATCCCTCAGATGGTGGCGGTCTCTAGCCATTGCCAAGGGTTGCCAGTCGTATGAACCTCAACGTCTGGTGGTAATCACAGATGCCAGTCTCTCCGGCTGGGGGGGAGGCACATTGTCAGTCGCAGGTAGCACAGGGCAGGTGGACTTCCTGTGAGAGCCATCGGAACATCAATTGGCTGGAATTGAAGGCAGTATTTCTGGCTCTCCGTGCCTTCCAAGGTCTTCTGGCGGGCACGCATGTATTAGTGCTAACGGACAATGTTGCGGCAAAAGCGCACATAAATCGACAGGGCGGCACCAGGTCCAAGTCCCTCACGTTGGAGGCCAAGAGATTGGGGCTTTGGGCGGAGCGTCACCTTTGCTCCTTGAAGGCAGAGCCCATTTCCGGGGTGTCCGATGTGCAGGCGGACTGGCTGAGTCGACAGGAGATTGACCACCTGGAGTGGCACCTGCATCCAATGATTTTCAGGCACCTAGTGGCCCAGTTTGGCACCCCGGAGGTTGACTTGTCCGTGACCCACCTGAACGCTCAGCTTCTGCGGTTCTACTCACGGTTCCTGACACCTCACGCAGAAGCAGTCGATGCTTTTTGGTCCTGGTGGCCGCCAGGCCTTCTCTATGCCTTTCTGTCCATACCTCTCATCCCCAGGGTGATATCCAAACTTCTACAGGAACAAGCGGAGCTCATTCTTCTGGTCCTGGTCCCTCACTTGCCATGGAGGCCTTGGTTTGCGGATATCACCTTGTGGCCCCTCCCTGGAGGATTCCACAGGGTGTTGCCTCTCTCAGCCAGGGGGCAGTGGTTCACCTGGACCCTCAGTTGCTCCAACTGACCGCCTGGCGATTGAGCGGTGTGCCCTGAGTAGAGACAACATTCCATCTGAGGTTATCGGGACCGTTCATGCGTCATGGAGGCTGTCCACAGACTGTATTTATTCGGCCACTTGGCGGGCCTTTTGTGAGTGGTGTGACAGTAAGGGGGTTTCGGCCCTTCAAGCCTCTATTGTCCAAATCCTAGTTTTTCTCCAGGATGGGCTCAACAATGGACTTTGGTCCAACACACTTCGGAGGCAGGTGGTGGCCCTCTCAATGGTCCTGACTTGTGGGTCCCTTTGTTCTTTGTCTCAACACCCTCTTATACGTAGATTCCTGTGAGGAGCCACTAATCTACGTCCCCCTGTGGTGCACAGGTACCCCACCTGGGACCTGTCTGTTGTTCTGATTTCCCTTACAGGTTCCCCGTACAAGCCCTTACAGACTGCTAGTCTCCGACTTTTATCATGCAACGTTGCCTTTTTGGTGGCTATCACCTCTGCAAGATGAATCTCAGAGATGGCTGCCCTGTCCATGCTCAGTGACCTCTGCATTTTCCATGCTGATCGAGTAGTTGTTTGTCTTGACCCTACCTTTATCCCTAAGATCAATACACCCTTTCACTGTTTCCAGGAACTCATCCTTCCTGACCTCGCCCGGCAGACCCCCTAGAACGGCGGTGGCATACGTTGGACATCTGGAGGGCCCTCCGGGTATACCTTAAGAGAACTGCTGACTTCCGCAGGACGGAGTCTTTGTTTGTATCATTTCTCCCAGTCTCTTTAGGTGGCAGGGTGACTTCCTCGACCATCGGATGGTGGATACGACAAACGATTGCTAAGGCGTATGAACTCTTTACCCAGACCTGCTAACCTGACAGCGCATTCTACCCGCAGTGCGGCTACATCGGCAGCTTGGGCCTTGCAAGCGTCTTTGCTGGAGATCTGCAGGGCGGTGACTTGGACTTCTCCTTCCCCCTTCATTCAGCACTACAAGTTGGACAAGTTTGCCTCAGCTGAGGCTGCGTTTGGACATAGAGTGTTGCGAAGGGTTCATATTGGGGGGTGTCTTCAGACCAGACTGTTCCCACCCGTACCTAGGGACAATGAACTTGGGTATGTCCCATGCCTGGCTGCTGGCTCCACCCACAATGGAGAAGGGGCATTGGTCCTACCTGAGATGCACCTTCTCATTGGGTGGAGACAGCAGCCAGCCCCACCCTTTGTCAGTGTGGTCCTTTTCCGTGCTAACTCTGTTTTTGTCTCCCACACATCGAGTCTGTTTCTTCATCTTCGCCAAAAGCTGGAAGCCCCTAGCAACAAGGGCAGGACTTAACAACTCTGACAGACTCAGTCCATCAGTCTGAACAGATGAGTACAACCCATGCCTGGCTGCTGTCTCCACCCAACGAGAAGGTGCATCTCAGGTAGGACCAATGCCACTTTTCCCAGGGTGGATAAAAATTGATGATTTTTTTAAAAAAATTAAATTGGATTTTTTAATTTTTATCAAATTTATTTTAATAAAATGCTTTTGGAGTAAAAATCTATATAAAGATAGTTTTCTATTTAAGATACATTATAATTTAGTTTATTCAGCATGATATGGAGCTTAGTTATGTAGCATGAGGCTGTATATTCGGTAATATTTACATTTTTGGTAAACTCATTCAATGAATCCAAGCTCTGCAAGCTGAGATAACATGCACTGCATTGACGCATTCACACAATTTCACAGTAACCCTGAGATAAATCATAAAACAAAGTTCAGGAATATTCTTTTATCCCATTGTTTTGCAAATCTATGTACACTACAAACTATATGATTGTTTGAACAGAAATGCATCTGTACCAGTGAGGAGGAAGGGCAAGCAGTAAAAATGAAAGTGAAACCTTCTAAGCAGTTTATAAATATAATATTAAAGAGCAGCTGTCATTTCTAATCCATCATGGCAGTGCCTGTTAGCGTGCATCCACTCAACTGCTGTCTGCCACATCCCTCACCTTGTTGTGTCACTGCCGCATCAACAGCTGTCCCATTAAAGTGAGTGGGACTATCAGCGAGCCAACAGCGGGTCAGAGGAGGACCTGCTGCAGGACTGAGATGACAGTTGCTGTTTAAAAATTATGATTTAATGGAGTTGTTCTCCTGATCGACAACGGGAGGGTCCAAGAATGGGATCTTGACATGTCCTTTCTGCCCAGAGAAATATTTTTACTAGTGATTTAAATCATGATTTACATCATTATTTAAATTGACTTGATTTAAATCAAATCCACCCTGCTTTTTCCAGTCTTTCAATCATTCTTAAATGATCTATATTTTGTCATTCCTGTTCTTGGTTCTAATTTAATCACTTCTGATGAAATACCCTTGATCCCAGGGATCTCTTGGTCAGTTGATTCCTTCCCCATATTACTTTGTCTTCCAACATAGGTCTCCCACACAGATTTCTATTATTTATAGTTGAAAAACATAACCTGTCATATATAATATTTCAGTATATTTCTTCCATATATTTTTGTTTTGCTTAAGATCATTCAGTTCTTTCCCATCTCTGTCCCTTACCTTTCTTTTGAATGCGGTGAATGGTATCCAGATTTTCTTTATTAAGGTAAAAAAGCTCTAGTTATTTTTATTCCATTTTTTTGTAATGTTGTTTCCAATAATTTTCTTTGGTTTTTTAAGCTTATAAAAAATAATTTTTAAGAAATTATTTTTCTTCTTCAATTGCATCTATTGTTGGTGCATACATTTGGAAAATTGCGAGATTCAGAAATTTAGCTTCAATTCATAATAATAATTATTCTCTCACTTTCAGCTTGGAAGCTTTCAACTGAGTGGTATTTGTTACAGTGCTATTGCATTCCTTCTGAAGCTGTCATTTCCAGAAGTAATGTAGTATAAACTGAAAGTAGCCATTTCCAGTCCAGGTGATCATATTAATGCCTATTTAGGTTGTTCTCATTTCTTTCTTGATAATAACTAGTTTCCCATGATTCACAGTTTATACAATTTTGTTCATTTTCTTCTTTTGTCATAGACTTCATCAGCATTTTGCACTTCAAACCATTCTCCATCTGGCATTACAAGTTCATAGACTACTCTGAGAGGGTTATTTTTCCCCATGGCATTCTTGATACCTACCATTAATATTTTTTCGCAAGATGGGATAATAGTGATATAATAGAAATGATAGTGAATTGTAGGGTTCACTATCATTTTAGGGTTATTAAACTTGCCTGATTTTGAATGTGAAGTGAATGGCTTCCACAGTGACTTTGCTCGTCAAAAGGTTGCAAAAGGTAATCACGTGACCCTCGGACATGTGAACCATCATAAATATGAGTCAGTTGTCAAGTGTCTGACTTCGGATCACATGATCATGGGGATGCTACCAAGGTTGTAAAAAAGATCATAAGTCGCTTTTTTCAGTGCCGTTGGATGGGGGTCGTTAAACAAGACCATCTTATTTAACAGTCCTCATCACTTGTGATTGTAATGGACAGGCTCTGTTATGGTCATAAGTGAAGGACTACATGTACATATAGTAGTAACTCAAGATGAAAGTATGGATAATAATGATATAAAGTATTGCACTTCTGTTTCTCTAGTCTTCCCACTCTCCATGATTTGCCATCCATTTGAAAGACTTTTGAATGACATCAAATAGTGGTGTGATCACAAGGCTGATTGTGATTTGAGGCACATTCCTTTTCAGGAATCCACTGTTTTCTCTTTCCCATTAAAACATTTACATGTATCAAAAGCTTTTCAATCTCCCCTTTCTTCCCCCTCAACAACAACAAATGGTCGTTGCAGAACAGGTAGTCCTTTACTTACAACCACAACTGAGCCTAGAATTTCCATTGCTAAGCAGGACAGTTAAGTGAGTTATGACCCATATTTTTTGCTCCAGTTGTTAAGCAAATCACTGTAACTGATTTGCTTAACAACTGGATTCCCCAATTGACTTTACTTGTTGAAAGCTAACTGTCATAAATACATGCCAGATGCCAAGTTTTTCAATTTTGTTCATGTGACCATGGGGATGCTGCAATGGTCATAAATGTGAACAGTGATCATAAGTCTTACTAAACAAATAGTTGTTAAGTTGAGGACTACCTCTACTGCATTTTGTGGCATGGTGAGATTCCCAAGTTACATACTAAAAGTGGAATTTTCATACTAAAAGTAGAATTTGGAATTATTCAATGCTACAGTAGGATAAACTGCATCGTCTTTTCCTCAGTGACTTCTGTACTGTTTTGTGCAGAATTCTGTGGAAGATTGCCTTGTTTATTCCTAGCTTTTTGTTTGATTATTGAAGTTTCTTTTGGGTAAACTCTATTAAACTGATCATCAAAGTGTGCACCTTCTCTAAGTAACTTGTATATGCTTCCTGATTGTGGTGCCTGGAAGCATTAAATTAAGGTAGACAACTTTTTCTTGAGCTATTTAATAATTTATCTAAAGCTTTTTACACAGTATTTTGAGAAATACCTGTGTTTCCCTGAAAATAAGTCTGGGTCTTATTTTCTTTTGGGACCCAAAATAAGCACTGGGGCTTATTTTTGGTGGAGGGGGTTGTCTTATTTTTTTGTCTATGTACAGGAGGCCAATTTCTGCTTGCTCGTGGCGGGGCAGGAGGCTGTGTGCCGCACCAGTGCCACCGCTGTGAGATAGGGGATAGACCTGCCCCAGGCGCCCCACATCAGCCTACCTCAGGGCCCCTGTAGCCAGGCCATCCACACCCTGACACCTGCCTCATCTTGCAGCCATGGCACCAACACACAACTCAGACTCCTGCTCCATTGTGGCCACGAACAAGCAGAAGAAGTGGGCCAGCGGCCACATGGGCTCCTGCCACATATGGGTGCTGGTGCTGCTGCTGCTGCCGTGAGGCAGTTGTTGGGGCATGGATGGTCTGGGTGCAAGGGCCCTGAGGTAAGTCGGTTCAGGGCGCATGGGGCAGCTCAATCACCACCTCACCTCATTCCTGCAGCACTGTGAGCAACTAGACAGAATGGCTGGCTGTGCAGGCTCTTAAGTAGGTCTTATTTTGGAGGTAGGGCTTAAATTAGGTGCAGACATGAATTATGCTAGGGATTATTTTTGGGATAGTTCTTATTTTCAGGGAAACTATTAAAAGCAAGTAAGCACTAACTTTACATTTAATGTTATATTCCTTGTGCATGGTAATTATGTGGTTTATGACTACTCTGTTTATCACTTGAATATTCTGAAACAACTCTTAGGCAAGAGAACTCTATGTCTCTCTGCAAATAGCCACATAATGAGTAATGTGCTGCACTTCATTGTTTTGAATTCAATCTGGTTTACATGCTTTGTTTTTTAAATGCCTTTGATTCAAGAACATTTGCTCCTTTTTCCTCCCAATCGTTTTAGGGATATGTAAAGAACATATTCAAAATTACTTGTTTCCAAATGAATGAAAGACACTATCTTGAATATGAAATACTCTGTGTTGAATGAGAAAGTTTCTGAATTTTAAATTGGGATTTTCAAATTGATTCAACCCTTACCATGACTCCTTGCGCACCCTCACTCACTCTCACGGCACCACTCTTGTGCATCTTCCCCAATAGCCTCCCTTGAACCCTCCTTGAGCCTTGCTGTACCTCCCTTGCATCCTTGCAACTGTATATAATGTACTATCAATTTATGGTTCTCATTTAGCAATTATTACATATTAGGTATAAGTTGAAATTATGGAGATGATTCAATATTTTTTGCAAAATAAATGTACTTATCTGGTTCAATGAGTGGAATAGAAAGGTTCCTATATAGTATTTGCATTAGAGAGAAATGAATCCATTTTCTGTCTTTTTAAAATACGTTCTGATATAAAGTTGGGTAATTTCAGTGAGCATGTAATTCATTGGGGTTGTTTTTTCTCAGCCCAAGGCATTAATGGCTGAAGTTTACTTTGAAGATCTAAATTGTGAGAACAATTCAGACATTAGCCTCTGCAGTGAAATTGCCTGTGAAAGAGAATATTTAGTTACTGTATATAGTTCTCTCTGAGAAGTCCTCTTTTCAGTTCTTGTGTTTCCCTGCCTAATTTAAAGCTGCTTGGTTGAAAGATATAGAAGAAAGGAAACCAAACAAATAAGTTATTGCGGTGACACAATTCCTGTATGTGTTTTCTTTGTACATAGTACATTTATCCATAATAGTGTAATAGCAGTGAGTAAAATATAGCATCAATTCAGACATTATTCACATCATTATTAGAAATATCAATTATAGTTACGAAATGACAAATGAGACTAAGAGGGCATGAATTGAAATGTTTTTATTTAATATATTTATCTTTATATTAATCATGATTAACCATAATGTACAAATTTGGGAATCATGAAGGTAGGAGAGCTAAGAAGATAGCATGTGAGATCGCAGATGTTCCTGTTAATTGTTATTTAAATGTACTTTTTCCAGTACCATAATTTATTTACAGTTTAGGTCATTTGGCCTGTACTTTTTAGCAGAGCTCTGAGTGAGTCACAGAATAAGAATAAAATGAGGCAAACAATAATAATAATTTAAACATACTTTCAGGAGATTTTTGTAGGAGAAGGAGTGGCAGAACCTGCGGGTGGAGTCAAGATTAATCAGCCAAAGAGTTTTTCTGTAGCCACAAATGGATTAAGTCCAACCCCTCCTGAATTCCATTTACCTTTATCTAGTGCAGTGGGTCTTAACCATCCTAATGCCGCGACCCTTTAATACAGTTCCTCAAGTTGTGGTGACCCCCCCCAACCATAAAATTATCCCTAAGACCATTGAAAATATGTGTTTTCCGATGGTCTTAGGTGACCCCTGTGAAAGGGTCATTCGACCCCCAAAGGGGTCGACCCACAGGTTGAGAACCACTGATCTAGTGCCAAAGTAGTGTTAACCATTCATTGGGTAGATTTCTATGCATAGGCATCAATAGTAATAAGTCAGTTTAATTGGACCTAAACCTATGTCCTGGCCTTTTGCTCCTGATAGTTTTTATGATATTGTTCATTGAAGTTTTTCCCCTTTGAAATGTCCATTCATCTAATGGAAAATGTACATTTGTTACAATTCATAATTTGCAAATGTGTTCTCAACTATGACATTAAAAAGTAAATAATATTGATGGGAGCTTTCTTCTTGAGTAAATAATGCTATAGCTTTTTTCTTTACTTAATAGCAAAGAAAAAAAAATTATTCACTTGTAAATTTGGACCACCATGCGGGGTGAAATGCTCCCGGTTCGGACTGGATCGCTTGATCTGGTAGCGATGGGGGCGGGTGGTTCGGAGAACTGGTAGCAAAAATCCCTGTGCCCCCCCCCCCCATGCCCAGCTGAGCAGCATAATCATCAGAGGCTTTTTTTTTTACTTTTAAAAACATTTTTTCTACAACTTCTTCCACTGAAAAAATGCTTTTAAAAGTATAAAAAAAAGCCTCTGATGATCGTGCGGCTCAGCTGGGATCATCAGAGGCTTTTCAAAGCATTTTTTCTGCAACCTCTTCTGCCAAAAGCATTTCAAAGCATTTTTTAAAAAGCCTCTCTGACGATCCCAGCTGAGTTGCCTGATCATCAGATAGGCTTTTAAAAAAATATCTGACGATCAGACAACTCAGCTGGGATCGTCAGAGAAGCTTTTAAAAAAATGCTTTCAAAAGCCTCTCTGATGATCAGGCAACTCAGCTGAGATCATCAGAGAGACTTTTAAAGCATTTTTTCTGCAACCTCTTCAGCGGAAGAGGTGGTTAAAAAATGCTTTGAAAAGTCTCTGATGATCCCAGCTGTTTTGCCTGATCGGCAGAGGCTTTTCAAAGCATTTTTTTGCATTTGCAGAAAAAATGCTTTGAAAAGTTAAAAAAAAAA
>JANHZT010004846.1:66990-79323 GCA_032468215.1 Stegonotus admiraltiensis
TTGTTTTTTATCTTTGGCTGTGCACCGCCCTGAGTCCTTCGGGAGAAGGGCGGTATAAAAGTTTAATAAATAAATAATAATAATGATAGCCCAGGTTCTAGGGAAAAACATGATGCATATCAATGCCAGGTAAACAACTGGCAGCTATAACTTCACATTGTTGTCAACAGATAATAATAATAATAATAATAATAATAATAATAATAATAATAAAAAACAACTGTCAATGAGAAAGACAAAAAAAAATCTCAATGATGGATGTGGCAGTACCTGGAGATAGCAGAACAGTATAGAAAGAAATTCACAAAGTACAAAGATGTGCAAATGGAAGTATAACAATGGCAAAAGAGAGCAAAGATAGTACCTAGAGTTAATAGGCACCTTGGGTTCAATCCCAAAACATCCTGAACACCATTGACATTGATGGAGTCATCTCAGTCAATTATAAAAAGCAGTTTACAGTTAGACTTGAAGAGTGTACAGTTTACATCCTGCAACCATCAAAAAAACATCTGCCTATTTCAGATCTTTGGGAAGGACTTGATAGGTGGAACAAAAATGCAAGATCCTCTCCAAATATTTGGCTGACTCTGAAAAGAACCATAATAATAAAGCAGAGGAGGAGGAAATACAGCCTAATGTTTACTGTACTTTCACAATTCCTTAATGATGTAAAAGTACTTGTATACTCTGCAAAACCAAAGATAATTTTTTTAAAAAAAATCTTTGGGCTGATCTAAAGGCATTAAGAAACCGTGTATCTCTAAAGACCCACTTTCTCCTTGAGAGAGACCCCAAATAAAGTTTTGGCTTTTCATGAGTTCAGTAGATTTTAATTCGATGTGTTAGATTTCTTTAATGTCCATCCAAGTTAAAGATTGCTAATGCTGTAGATTTGGGACTTACAAACTTTCTTTTCATCTTCAAATAGTGAATTAATTAAATTGCCAGTCCATACTATTGCCAGGAAGTACAGAAATAAAAGAGCATTTAAAAAAATTTTTTAATGTCACTGATGTGGATTCCAGTAACACATATATCCCATGAGGGCAAAGGGGTGGAGAAGAAGAGAGGTATTCAGTATTGGAATGCTGTAGCAGTGACTCTGCAAGACTAATTTAGCTCCAGCACCATCCCCCAGGAATGAGCTCTCCTAAAACTATATAAACCACCTAAGCAGGGACAAAACACTAGGCAGAATTGAGATTTACAGATCTTGTTTTATTTCAAACAGACCTTTACACACAAAGATGCACGGCAAGAGTGTGATTCTCCACAGCTCCGGAACTCTGTCTGCAGCTGAACTGGCCTGCCAGGTGTCTGAGAAGGATGTGGCCCGGAAGGAATCATTCAATGCTGAATGGAAAGACTTGTCACTCACCTCAAGGCCTGAAGAAGGGTAAGTGCTTCCCTTTGATTAGGCAAAGGTTGTATCAGACTTGATCAAAACTGATTTATTCCAGCAGGTGAGTGGGGAGAGATTCCCCAGTTCTTTTCTGAAACTTGGAGGATAGACTGCTGGGACTCCTATTAACATGTCTACACAAAGTGAAATCATGGTACTTTCATTTAAAAAATCAAACATAATCAGATCTTGGAAGCACTACATGCATCGGGAGATGGAGAACAGCTGGATTTTTCAAGAAGTTGATGTATTTCTTTTATCGGAAAGCAACAATTTAGCTTGGGGTTGGATTGAAGTGTTTCTGAGGTTATGATTATGTATAGCACCAGATATATGCCTACTGTATGTTACACATAAAGACAGAAGAGACAGAAAGGGAAATGTGCACCCAAATGATGAACATGAATATGAATCTCCATATGCTCTAAGCTTGTGTTTAGATTATGGCATCTTAGATGAATAGGTATGTGACATTAAATCACAGCATCAGTGATACACCATTGAAAAAGGTGAGTTGGGTTGAAAGGAGAATGGTATGTTCATGGTTATTGCAGCCAGGATTTTTAAAAGTAGGTTTTCCTGCTTCTATTCAATTCATTTTAGTAGATGGATCATATACATTGACTGCTTTTTTGGTTCAAAGCCAGGCTAAGTGTAGGCAAACAGGCCATGATTGTCCTCTATTGTTTATAAAAATACATTACCTCTGGCTGTAAGAGCAAATTTCTAGGCAAAGACCTGCCTAGTCTTGCTTCTGTTTCACCTACACTGGATAGGCAGGTGCTCCTGAAACAAATTACACATAGGAGTAAAAGGCAATTACTCTATTATTTTTTGGGAAGGGCAATGCTGCTTCCTACACTGGCAAGCATTGTAACTAATAGCCATTGAAAGGAGAATCTTCCATTTATTTGTCCAAGCCACCTTGGACAAATAAAGCCACCTAAATTGAAGTCACCTAACTTAGTGATAGTGAATGCCATCCTTGAATAATACATGTCCTGAGTTCAATTTCACATAAGCTTAGCAACAAACATATACTTGAAGGCTTAGTATAATGTGTGAATATTATCATTGAATGAAAAAGAACTTCCTTTCCCGAATTTCTCCAGTTTTCTGAGCATTTCAAGATCTACTACCATGAGAGAGAACAAGAGAGCAACAAAATGTTTTTTCTACCCTTTTGTCTATCCTTAGCATATGAAATGTAATATATAATGTCATTCTTCCTTCTTTTAAAAATTGAATGTGCTATCTTTTTTGAGGGGGGCGGGATATAGCCTTAACATGTCCTCCCTTTTAAAGAATGCTGATGACACTGTTTTACAGTATTTGAAATGCATCATTATCATATCACAAATCTGTGAAAAGACATTATGCAATATAATCTTCACCACCTTCCCTAATTATTTCTTCTTCCTTTTTTCCTCACACATTAATCACATTGCCTGCTTAGTCTCCATTATCATTTATATGAAGTTAGGATATTTATTAATCTGTTTGGGAAATAGTTATTCTCCCTTACATTGAACTGTATTTGCTATTGTGTTCTTCATTCACCTAAACTGGATAGATTTGGAGGTGGGTGGGGAGATCTTCACAATTTCATTTGGAACTAACCACTTCCACTTTGTAGCTGTCACAGCTACAAAGAATGTCCTTCGTGAACTTCTTCAATCCTATAAAGCCCTACTTAGATGTTCTCCTCTCAACAAACTGCTACCACATGAACGTAAAACTGGGCATGAACCTCTTAGACAAGCTCCTGTATCTCTTCTTTTTACCGGCTTTCTCAGTTTGTGGAGGCTTGCTATGTGATTGACAACCATGGAAGATCAGGGTTCTAAAGGATGTATGAAAGGAACTTCCAAGCAGAAATAAACCTCCTCCCAATGTAGATGTTAGACCATGGGAAGCAGTGGGATGAAACTGAGAAACCTGAGTTTACATGCTCTTATTGCATCACTAATTTCTTCCTTTTGGCAAATGGAGCATGGACTTCAAACAAGCCAATTGAGAATATGATTTTCAATGACAATATTCTTGATGGCTTCATTCTTCCAGATGAAAGAACTCACTTTCCCTGTTTCTGCTAGCAATATATGTTGTAAGGTTGGTTTCAAGACAGAATTATTAATTTTAATAAAATAGAATTATTAATATGTTGTAGGGTGGATTTTTAATTGATACTGTGCTCACATCCATATAGCTGCTCTCACTCTGAGGTAGACAATCAGCGCAAAGAAACCTACCAGCAACAACAGGAGGCTTGGGCCATAATTCAGCGATCACCATGGGGCATCCTTCGTCTAGGTCTGCTGGGTGAGCCTCTGGTCTCTTACCATCTGCCTTATCAGCGAGCTCTGCCTTTGCCCATCTTCACACCAGTCAAGCTAAGCACCAAGGCTGAACGGGAGCTGACACCAACTCCATCAGAGTCAGTGGAGTCTCTGCCAGTCACAGGTGTCTGCCCTGACAAGAAACCTGTGTTTGAGATCACCAAAGAGTTGCCTCTTGTTGTCCAGCCCACCTGCCCTGACTTCAAAAAAGCTGGCCCGCGCCGTTCACTGTCCCGCTCTATGTCTCAGGAGGCCCAGAGAGGCTGAGGCAACTCAACAACTCTCCTATTTGGAATTGGTTTGGGCCAATGTGCCTATTGCTGCATGAGGACAATCTGAAGGGCCCCAGATATATAGAAAAGACCTTGTAGGATTGAACTTTGGATGGCCTTCTTTTTCTGGGAGGGGGGATGGGGGAGGGGGCAAGGATGTGGGATGTCTTTGTGTATATATAATTAGTTTATAATGTTACATATTTCTATGACCAGTGCTTATTTTTCTGCATTATTCTTTCTTTCTTCTTCTTTTGTTTAATGTTTTAACTGGAGAAGTAAGGAAGATCTACACAAATAAATGAGAAAAAAGAAAAACAGTCCCCCCCTTGGTGCAAGGTGATTGACATAATTGCCTAAAATTACAGTGAAAAATGAATTTGTAGATAAAATGGCTGACCAAAACGATAAGAATTATAGTTTCTTGAGTTTAGCAAGTGAGAGCTATGCTGGAGTTATTCTTGAGTTCAGGAAAATGGTGCTTAATGGTGTAGCTAGTGAAAGAATTTGGAGGAAATTGTTGACCTTCTTGGTCCTGTTTCAGGAGGGAACTATGCAGCGTTTAGGATAGGAGCTATCTTCTAGGATCCTATTCTGATATTCCTTCCTTAGTTCTGTGACTTAGGATGAGACACCCAAGGAAATGTCCCAGTCAGTAAACATATGCCATGAAAGATGAAAAGTAAGTATACCTCAGGAAAGTGATGAATGAAGGTTGAATTAAGAAAGTTTAGAGAAAGGGTAGGGAACGGATTTAATTTATAAAAAACGGATTTGGTCTTTCACGCCCTTGTCCTTTCCACGCACAAGTAATTGAGGAAGAAGAAAGATTCCACTGTCAATTTTTCCTAGTACCTTCTATTTCTTGTCTTGTTTTCTTTTAAATAAAATGATACATGGATTTCTCTTGATTGTGTTCTAAAGAATTAATGAAATAAAAAGAAAATGATGGAATGTGTATCTCTTTCACTTGGACACTTTTCTAGTTCTACCAACCTGCCTTCATATTCATTGGGCACATTTTTGAACATAAACCTCCATTAGATACATTTAAGAGGCAAGTTGCTTTGAATAGTGAGATGGGCTGTGTATAAATTTAATAAATAAACAAATAACAAATCTGTTGCATGGCTAAAAAAAGCCACCATAAAGCTGCAAGCTGACTCATGCCACCTCACAGGAAGAGTGTATTTAATACTGCAGCACACCTTAGAGAGTGGTTCTTTTATTATTTTCAGAAATATAGAGCCCAATCAGGCAAGAGTTTTCACTTCCACTTGTATTGCTAAAGGAGATGAGCTGAATTATGGTCATAAATCGAGGATTACCTGTAGTTTCAAAGAAGAGATTTAGGATGTACCCTCCCTATTACAGCATGTGAGATAGGCAGATACTACTGTGAGAAGGTAATCCTCAAAGTATCCTTGTCCCATGGTATTCAAGGCTTTCTAAATGATAGCCAGCATCATGCATCGTTGCATCCAGAAGCCTATGCAGGTAGTCCTCCACTTACAACCACAATTGGGACAATAATTTCTGATGCTAAGCAAGGTGGTGGTTAAGTGAGGCACACACAATTTTGCTGCTTGTTTTTTAACCACAATTGTTAAGCAAATCACTGCGGTTGTTAAGTGAACCATACAATTGTTAAGCAAATCCGGCTTCCCCTATTGATGTTGCTTGTGGGAAGCCAGCTGGAAAAGCCACAAATGGCAATCACGGACACTGCAACTGCAGTGTAAATGTGAAATTCAGCGTAAATTCAGCTAAGAACCTGAATTTTGATCATATGAATCCAACTTCTGCTACTGACTTTACTTGTTGGACACCAGTTGGGAAGGTTGCAAATGGCAATCACAGAACCTCAGGAGATTGACAGAGTCATAAATACATGTCAGTTGCAAAGTACCCAACTTTTGATCATGTGACTGTGAGATACTGCAACAGTTGTAAGTGTGAGGACCAGCTTTAAGTTGCTTGTTTAAGTGTGAGGACCAGTTTTAAGTTGCTTGTTACAATGCTGTTGTAACTTTGATGCTAATCAAATAGTTGTAAATAAGGAATTACTTGCAGTACAGTTTACAGAGTAGGGAAGTTATATAATTGTAACAAGGATTGCCCTTAAATATCTACACTATACCCAGAGTTGGTTGGGAGCCACCCAGAATTGGTTGGACAATAGTGGCTATATAAAAGTTTTAAACAAATTCTGGACCAGTTGTAGCTTCCAGATATCTTCAAGGGCATGTCCATGTAGACTGCATTGAAACAATCCATCCAGAAAATGATTAAGGCATGAATGATCTTTAGCAGGGCCTCATCATCCAAGAACAATCATAATTGGTGCACAGTTGCTTCCTGCTGTTCAAGCAGAAGCGATAAGTTTATTGTTCCCTGAATTTGAGGCAATAAGGCAATCCTATTCAGGATCAAAGATGAAATTTCCCCAGTTCCAGGACCTTTGGAGTCCAAAACCCATAATCACTTGGATTTATTAAGGTTGTGCGAAAATCTATTCTCCATCCAGACCCCACAGCCTCCCTGTGACAAATAAAATAAAAAACAGAGTACAATTAGTGGCCAACTTCAACTTCGTTTGTACATTAAAAAACTCCAATCTCTCTCACCTGCATCTCCAGTTAGAACTGGAAAAAGGTCTGTTTGAACTCTAAGTGAGCTATTACTAATCAGGGAAGATTAATTCTCCCACTAGATGCTTTCTAAAATGTTTGGATTGCAGCTTCAATCAGAAACATCTGTTACAGTTAGACCACCATGTTGGTTAGGGATTATGGAAGCTATAGAGGTTGTCATCAATTGGAGGAACAGTGGTGTAGGTAATACTGAGTTACATAGAGCAGAATCTATTCATAACACTACCTAATAAAGAGATGATTATATTACGCCAGCTAGGGAGAATAGACCAAGGGCCCACGTTTATCACTGTATCTGCATGACAAGTGGGCAGGGGGACTTCTATGCAAAACACTGAAGTATATTGGGATTTGGCAGTGAGATATATACCATAACAGCTGTGAAGACCACTAGTGAAGGGAGGGGGAGAGGAGAAGGGGGAAGCAGAAAAACAAGGAGATGTGAGAAGTGGAGTAGTCTGGTAAATAATTAGTATATTCTATAATAGTCACTCTCACAAGTTAGGGGGTCAGTTCAACTTTGCCCTGCTAGTTCACCTTTTCTATTAAACCCCAATCCCAAACAAATCCTTACAAATAATAACTGCTGGACAGATTGAACGGAAACAGCTAGTCTTCAAAATAATTGGAGATATAGATTCATGTGTGCCTCCTTGTGTGTAGTTCAAAGCTACTAGGAACAGGATGATTTGACTGCTGGGAAGGTGGGCGAGATTTGAGGGAAGGAGGAGGAAGGGACAGCTAATCCAGGCTTGGGACTTGTTCATGATGCCAAAGCAAGGCCAAGGAACCTGGCAATCATTCAAGGTATGGAGTGATTCGTTATATAATTCAAGAGGGCAACGCTCCAAGGTCTCCTTCCGACAACTCAACAAGGAAGACAGCGTGACCTAGCATGTTCAAAGCCAACATTTTTAGTACTATTAATAGTTTTGAAGAGGGTAGACTCAAAGCAAAAATGGGATATTGTCCATTTAGGAACTTTCATCAGAGTGGCTCTATTCTAATGGTGAAAATGAATGGTTGGCAGAGATAGAAACAGAATAAGAGATAGTAGAACAGCCTAAGAGGCAGGGGTAAAATGTCAGTGTCTGAACATCTCCCTTGTGAAATTTTCTCACGTACCCATTTTAAAAGGGGAAGAAGCCCTTGAACTGACCTCAGTTCTTGGAAGTGTTATGGAATTCGTTTGCCATTGTCATCTTTTTTTTTTTACTTCTCAGTCTAGCTATTGATTCTGAAATTGTCAGATGCCTCCCCTGTCTCAGGATTGACCTTATTTAGTCTCCAATGTCAGCCAAGGTCAGCTGGGTCCTACTACTGGTTGAACCTGTTCTTTCATTTTATATTGTCTTTAAAATTCCAGTTCTGCTTCAGCCTGCCTCTTGAGATCCCTCATTCCTGCACTATACAACTGCTAAGACACATCCTCCACTGGGGATGATAGAGAAGGCTCTTGCAATCACTTATTTCCTACCTTAATCAATGGAAAGAGAGGCAATATGGGGAGACTTGATTAACATTAAGTGTCAATATTTCATCAAAGTCCACAGAGGTAAGGGAAAAACTCTTTTTTGGAAATCTTCACAAATCCTATGGAAACTTCCCATTTTTTCTTAAAAATAAAGCAAAACTGTTTTGCTTTGTTTTAAACATGCATTGCCATAAGGATTTGAGATGTAAAAGGCAAGTGCCGGGAGAGTTCTGTCTTTTACTATTGCTTATATTCACACTCCACCATAAAGCACGGCTAAGAAATCACAGTGTCTCTGTGTTAAATATGTATCCAATTTGTATGCCTCCAATTTCACTGTAAACATAGTGGCTGACGGCTTGCTAAGCCAAAACTGCACAAATCACATTTATACTTAAAATAATAATTGGAGTCACACAGCGCAGTGAGTTTAATTACTATGGTTTCTAAGCAAAGGCTGGGGATGTTGCAAGAAGATAGACACTGAATGCTTAGTCTACTCCTAGTACTTACAAAGCTCTGTCATTTCTCATAAAAATGGTGGGGGTTTGGTTTATATAATAAATTCTTTTAAAATCCTCAGATTTTGTGAACCTGCACCTTTAGCTTGTCAGAGACAGGGACTCTAACTCACTCATTCAACTATTTTCTGTGGCAGACTTAGTGCATTAGTTTCATAATGAAGGAAGCCCTTCAGCTCACAGGAACGCAGTCCAGACAGGGTGTGTTTTTATAACATTGGAGAGATGGACACTTCACACATGTCACTGGGTCCATCATCTACCCATCCCTGCTATCATCATGGCCATTTAGCCATTAGTTGTAACAAAGAGCCATATATGTCAATATCAACATACACAGTGCTGATAGTATGAATCTTTATCAATATTGTCCCTTGCCATCAACCACTCCTCCCTTCTTGCACCAAAAAATGTTGCTTGTATCCTGCGTTTGAAAGGGGATTCAATGTTTTCTTTCACCCCTCTTTAAAAGGACTTTGACTTTAAAAATAGAAGAGGACTTGGCGAGGGATCATCCACATGTGATATGCTGGAGAAGCAAACAGGGCGTGTGGTGTTTGGATGCTAGGATAAGTCAGGGCGGAGGGGGAGTGGCAGTTCCCAACCACAACAGAAAACACTATAAAAAGTGAATGCAGAAAGATTAACCCGCCTCCTGCCCCAATCCACAGCCTTATAAGCAACAACATTTTGTAGTTATTTTTAAAAAGCCCATCTCTGCCTAGCTGAACCATTCCCAACATATCAGCACAGGTCTTCCAATGTGACTAGAGATATGGTGAGCAAAGAAAGCACGAGGCTCCGGCAGGAAACCACCCCAGCCACATCTCTTTAAACTCATCCATGTGCTCCATTCTCCGTATCCACAGGAGGAGAAAAAGGCTTTAAATAATCAGGGTGCCTGGAAACCAGGCCATCTAAAGGAAGTTTATACACTTGGAAATGTTGTTGATGTGAGTTTCTGCTGAACAATTTCATATTGGGCCACAGTTCAGGATCAGTTTCAATATACTGAATAATAGGTTCTGAATTCAGAGCTTCTTTCTAGAGTAGATAGAAGCCCGGAGCTGATCCTGCAGGCTGACTTTAAAATCAATGGACGTCGAACCGAGTTACCACTTGAATGGGACACCACAAGGAAATCATAAGCCTGTAAAGTAGACTTGGAAGTTGAAAAAACTTTCTGGAATAAAGAGGTGGAAATCTTTTGATATTGTTGTTACGAAAACTATATGTATGTGTCCATTTAGACACAAGCAATTGAGCTTGAAGTAAGAGAGTATTATTATTTAGTTAGTTATTTTTTATCGACAGAAAGATAGCAAGCCTTTATACACTGGATACAAAATATGTAATGAAAGATGTACAGTATTAATACATAGGATACCTTGTTGTCCTTACAGTTTCAAGGCACAGTTTCATAAGCTCTAGCAATGTCCATTTGCCAGAGATAGTTGTCAGCTTCTACAATCAGAAAAAAAAATGGAAGAATGAGAGTGGATTGCTGGGGCAAGCAACAAAAAGCAAAGGCTTTCTAATAACTACAGCAAAATAAATAAATAAAATGAAATAAAAACAGAACTATGGGATGTTCCATGCACAGCACATTACTAAGTAATGGAATTAATAATGTTTGTAGTGCTGATGGTTTCAAAGAAGACTGGCTAAATTCATCAAGGTTAAGGTTGCCCATCGTTATTACAATACTAATGTAAGATAGGAGGAGCACTATTACATCCATGTGTTCCTTGTGGACTTTCCATTGGCATCCTGGAAACAAAACACAGATTGTCAATCCCAGTAAAGCTCTTTTTATGCTCTATGTGCTCAGCACATCTGAATACAGATGCCATTAAACCAGCAAGTTTCCTATTTGTGCTGAGGACTTCTCACTCTTTGTGAGCTGCCTCCCTATGCAGACTTTCCAGGTAATTCCTGCCTGTACAACCAACTGATCCCTTCCACATATTTAACATATTAGGGAATGTTTGGGTTTCTAAAAGTTACACTGCTTGAACTTTTAACATCTTGGCCTTGAATGCATATGCACATTGCTAAGTGTACGTAACAGTCCAACTTTGCAGACAGAATCACATTTCACAAAGCAAATGCAAGCTTCAGATCCCAGCTGCCTTGTAGCATTGATGTCTGGGTGGGGCACAAGTACGAAGGTTAACAAGTGGAAGGATATCTCACTTATCTCACATCTGCTGATCCTTTCTTTTCTATAATCCCACGCTGGGAAAAAAAATGGAATATTACAGGTTTAGAAGCACATTGTGGTGAAAATGTACACAGTAGTTTTGCTTCCAAGTATCATAATGCTTACCACTGTTGGCTTCATTATGCCACAACTGTGATGTTTACTCCTAATCTTTTAAATAGGATAACAACATTAATAAAGCTATTGTTCTGGGAATGAAATATGGGATACTTTCAACTACAATTTACCCAAATCTCACTTTTGCACTAGCCTCCAATGGTAGTTTTTGTCTCAAGCTTTCCAATTCTCTGGGCAGAAAAAAAAATGTCTGGGCCTGTCTCACAGGATGCTTCCACCCAATCACATAATTTCCTTCCAGATCATCCTTAAAAATAACATTCTGCTAGAAGGTATTTCCAATGTCAGTATGTTGTGCATTCAAAATAATCTAATTTGATTCTTATATTAATTATGTCATTTTGGTCCTCTTTTCTTGCTCATTTTCTGGTAGCTACAATTCTGGCCTGTTAATTAAGTGCAGATGTAGAATATCTTGGAGAAAATCACAGGATGCCCCAATTGCATTAAGTTCGCAGACTTATTAGAGTTCTCAGAGCCACAGAGACAGAGGTTATGTATTCTTTCTTCATCCATTCTGAAGATTGTCTTCTACTGTGATACAGTGTACTGTAGTAGGCTGTATTCCTCAGAAGGAGGTATGAGAGGCAGCTTAGTCCAGACAGCTCCTCCTTAATAGTTTTAATAGTATATGCTTGAAGTAGATAGCAGAATGCTTCAGTCTGGCATCTGTAGGCATGGAACAATTTCAAAAAAATCTCCTTGAAAGGAGATTGTGTCTTTCTTGGCTTTTGGGGACTGACATCTGCTCAAGCCACACAAAGTGCTTAGAACAAGATCAGTTTGCAAGTGGGACATGCAAGCAGGGTAAGGGTAGCTCCTGAGGGCCAACCTCATTTGCCTCCAAAGCCCCCGAGCTGAAAACAGTGAATTAGCTGTTTCTTTTTTATTCCCCCTGGGGCAGATCAGCAACATTTACTGATGGAAACAGGATGCTGGGCTAGTTAGAACTCAGTGTAATTCAGCACATCTGTTTTTATGTTTTCAGGTCAGAAGGGACTACAAGGTCATCTATTCTGGCTCCCCATCCAAAAGGCAGAACTGTAAGCTGGCATTAGGAAAGGTCTACCTTGTAGCTTGGACAACAGCTAGAACGTTGTTAAATCTGATTAGGTAATTTTTTTAAAATTTGATTTATATGCCGCCCATCTCCAGAGACTTACAATGCATTAAGGAATATCCTTCATACTTTTTGTATATTTACAAAGTCAGCTTATGGCCCCCACAAACCGGGCCCTCATTTTACCCACTTTAGAAAGGATGGTAGGCTGAATCAACCTTGAGCCTGGTGAGAATCGAACTCGCAGTAATTGCAGGCAGCTGGATC
>JANHZT010004846.1:79423-90178 GCA_032468215.1 Stegonotus admiraltiensis
ATCGAACTCGCAGTAATTGCAGGCAGCTGGATCCTAATTGCTACCTTTAACAGTAGAATTAGCCTGCATTAGCTTGCATTAGCCTGCTACGCCACTTAGACTCCTGTATGAATTGTAACAATTGAAATATTTTTAATTCTATATTGTGATGAAATTAGAAATGATCAAGTTGTGATTTGGGGGATTATATGGGCAAAACTATTTGGCTTATTGGGAGAGTTAAATGAGTAACGTAAGGGGGGGAAATTATTTCGTTTATTATTATTGGTAAATATAATTAATTGACTTATAAGAAAGTGGATTGCATGGAAATAATTGGAAGATTTATGTTTATATTGATTAATATACAAAAAAAGATAGTTATATAATTGATTTATACTAAAATGTTGGATTTATATTAAACAACTGCAATGTTACATAACTAACTAATGTAAGATAGATATAAAAATAGATGACAATGGGAAGGGGAATAATATAGATAGAAGGGAAAAATTGAATTTGATTATGATTAAGATTAGAGATGAGAATGAAGGGTAATATTGGTTATTTAAAAAAATAGACAAGGAATACATATGGCAAAAAGGAAATATAGAAATGGTAAACTTAATTGAAATGACTAAACATTGTTTAAATTTGTGAACCGGCCAAATACTCTGTTCAAAGAAAATACATTGTATGTTTGTATGTGTGTTTGTTTAACATTTTTTTAAAAAAACCTTTTATTAAAAAAAAAAGGAAAGGTCTACCTTCTGCAACTGAAGCCTCATAAGTACATTTCCAAAAATGCAAAAGGGACTTTTGGACTTTTGGGCAGAACCAATATTATCTGGAGAGCATCAGACTGAGAAAGCTTGATCTAAGTCTTTACAGTTTTAGCTTGGCTTTCAGCAAAAGCTGGCAGCACATTTCTTGATGTGGTTGCAAGCATATTTTTCTAAACTCCAGATCAGTATGACAAATATCCAGGCCGCACTAGATGGAAGCAAAATATAGAGACCAGCAATTTTGCTGTTGTCTAGTTGCAGTCCAGATTTCTGCAGTCCCAATCTGGTAGCTGTACTAGTAGAAAAATGAAGAATTCTAATGGTTTCCTAGTTCTCTGCCCCCAGCATTTGAATTTGGAGTTAAACTGCTTCTGAACCCCAATGAATGTAACAAATACTCAGTATTGATAATTCTGTCCTCAAGTCTTTTCAAGATATCTCAGCCAGGGGCTACCACCACACAATCATTGTGTGAGGAAGTACAGTTTCTCTGTGCTGAACTAGCTATCAGAGTACTTAAGAAATGAAATATAGGAAATTGCTGCCAAAGGTAACATTATAGATATGGCTGTCTCCTGTCTTTACTGTGTTCAATTCCTTAATTGTTTCAATTTTTATCCCCTTTAAAAATATGTACTGTGTAATATTTCTAGATGGCGTCTAGAATAGTAGACAATATCTGGTTTGCGTTAGCAAAAGATTATGATTAAATATTACATTCATACTTTTCTGTGTAACATCTTACTTTTTCTTTCATTCAAGTAAGGAGAATAAACTACAATTCAATTGTTTCCCTATTTATAATTGTCAATAAAAATATGAGCGAAGAATTATAATTTAAAACAGTTTAATACAGCCAACTTTAAGCACCAATAATCTAGTGTATGTTTTAAATCACAATTTCTAAATCATATGAAATAAAATACCAAGAATTTTGTTGTTCCTTCGCCTAGCACTGGAGAGAAAAATAGGGAAGAGCTCATTGCTCAGCTCAGATTTGCAGTGATTGCCACATGCAATGGCAAAATGCTAACTTTCGGCTGAGCCCAAATCAGCCCATTTCAAAACAACTGCAGCACGGAATCATATACAAGGGATGTTCACTTCAGCTTGATTCCCCCTCTGTGTGTGATTCTTGAAACCCGAGTTTGACAGCTGATATCCCTTACTCTCACCCACACACTCAGAATCCCTTGCAGGAGGTCAAGATTGTTGGGAAAGTGCAAAACCACAAATCCCTTGATAAGGAAGAAGACATTCAGAACAAGCTGGATAAAAGATTTGTTAACTGCATGTATTAGTTGACAGCTGGCAGCTGATGGAGTAGATAGTGAGAGAAGGGTTGGAAGTTTATGCCAGGAGCGGCAAGCCCAAATGTTTCCTTAGTTTATTCTCACACTGTTGGTTGATGCTTGACCTCGATGATCTGGACCTTAAGCACCAACCTGCTGGGCTTTTGCAGAAGACACATAGGGGAACGAAGTGTAGGGAGAGAAAACAGAAGAAGTGAAAGTTGAAACTTTGCTCTGAGAAACTAGAGGCTCTGCTATTTAGCTACAGAGCCAGAAGGATTAGTGAAAGCAGCCACAATTCTGTCTCCAATCTCCACTTGTGCGACAGGGACAATTTGTTCACAGAGATTGTGTAAGAAAGACATGATGAGAGGAGAACAGGTGTCCAGGAAGCAGAAATTATGGCTAGGGAAAAACAAGTAAAAGAAAATGGATCCATCTTTCAAAGCACAGAGAAGCACTATTACAGATGAACACGTCAGGTTTATATTGTATACTAAAGTTCCCCATCATTTCCTTGCTTCATATACACATGTTCTGTGCTAAAAGCTGAACCCTTCATGCTGTTTATATCCTGCAAATCAACTTAACTGACACATTTTTGCAGATTTTATTCAGTATCTATAGAAACAAATGATATAAATATTGCATATAAGACTCATCTCCTATTTAGTCAGAGTTTGGTTATCTGAATTCATTTTTGAGCTAATTTTTTTTTAACCTCCTGGAGGTCAAAGGTAATTTTTCCATTAAGAATGTACTTAAAGCTAACAAAAATTATTTTATAAAAAAATTATTCAAAATTTTACATAAAGCAAAAAGCATCTGTAGAGAGATGGAAAAGAAAGAAAAAAATAGGTTCAAAATCAGAAAAAAGTTGTTTAAGAAAATGACTTTGGAACTTCTTTTCAACTGATATTGACTAACCCTTGTATCTCTGCTCCCTCATATCTCTTCCATATTATATTCTCCTATTTTTCAATCATTAAATCCATAGATCGTTATTTCACTTTTTTCTTTCTTTAGCAAAAACCATGAAAGGCTTCCAATCTGCTAAAAAAACCAAACATTGTTATCTCTTTGACCAATAAGTCAGTTTTGCCATTTCTGCTAATTCTAAGAGTTTTACAATCCATTCCTCCCTTGTGGGAATTTCAATACTCTTCTATCTTTATGCATATAATAATCTTGCTGCCAAGGCTAATAAAAATCCCTACATTTGGGTCCTTATATTCAAATTCTGTACTCTGGAATCTATTGCAAAAGAGCAATTACCAAACAAATTTGCAAAGATGAATGTAACTAAATATATTTCAGCACTTATCTAAATACTGCCTGAGAGAAGTGGAATTAAACGGAAGTAGGCTGGCAAGCATAGTCTTTGAACTATTTTTATTATTTATGAAAAGGGAAAGGTGAGGATATCATGCAGAGCCCAGAAATCCTGTGTCCAGTTTCTGAACTTCATCAGGCATTACTATGCATAATGCCTTTTCTTAAATAATAATAAAAAAATAAGAAATGTACTTTTGAAAATATACATAATAGAAACACATAGAAGCTAAGGAGAGACACAATAGAAATGTTCCAATATTTGAGGGGCTGCCAGAGAGAGAAGGGGGTCAAGCTATTTTCTAAAGCACCAGAAGGCCAGAGAAGGAATAATGGATGGAACCTGGAAATAAGGAGAAATTTTCTGATCAACTAATGGAAGAAGTTGTGGGAGCTTCATCACTGGAAGATTTCAAGAGACTGGACTGCCAGCTGTCAGAAATGGTGTAGGTTCTCCTGCTTGGGCAGAGGGTTGGACTAGATGACCTACAAGGTTCCTTCCAACTCTGCTAATCTGTTAATCTTTGAATTTTAGCATATGTGAACAAATAATAAAGGCTAAATCACATAAGGCTGTTCCCATGAGGTTATACAGTACTTCTAGCCTTGGCTTCTCTTGCATGACCAATTTTGAAAACACAGTAGTCAGTTTTAAAGTTGGTGACAGAACCAAAAAGTCATATCCCTCTGGCTGAAGAGGTGCCATGATATGAAGATGCATAGAATGAAAACTGTAAGCTGTCATTAGTCAGTGGTTGGTTTTTCTCTGTGATGGTTTGTTTAACAAAGCACAACTGTCCAGGCTCACATCTGTGTTAAACTAGGTTGGGCAACTTTCCAGGAAATGTCCTGTCTGGCCACTCTTAGAGGGTCAGATTATGTAATCATACTTCCTTGGCCCCTATTCTTAACACTGGTACACCACAGGGTTGAGTCCCTTACTCTATACTCTGTGTACATGACTGCATTCCCATTCATGCCAGTAATACTTTTGTTAAATTTGCAGATGATACAACAGTGGTGGGACTCATCTCCAGAAGAGATGAGTCTGCCTATGGAGATGAAGTGGACCAGTTGCTTTCGTGGTGTAGAGACAATAACTTGGTCCTTAACACTAATAAAACCAAGGAGCTTATAGTGGACTACAGAAGGAATAGATCAGGCATCCAGCCCTTGGTTATCAATGGAGATCAAGTGGAGCAAGTGGCCAGTTTTAAGTTTCTGGGTGTTATCATAAAAGAGGACCTGACCTGGGGCGCTCACATTGCAGCATTGGTCAAAAGAGCCCAGCAGAGATTATACTGAGACTTCTCAGTTAACAACTGAATGAAAAACTGCTGGTAATCTTCTACTGCTGCTCCACAAAGAGTATTTTAACTTACTGCACTTGTGTATGGTTTGCCAATTGCACAGTGGCAGATAGGACAGCACTCCAGAGGGTTAACGTCATTGCCCAGAGGATCATTAGTTGCCCTTTCCCCTCTTTGGAAGAGCTTTATCGCTCCCGCTGCCTTAAGAAAGTCCAAAACATTCTTAAAGATCCATCTCATCCTAGGCATCCTTTTTTTGAACTATTACCATCTGGCAGACAGTACAGACAATAAAAACAAGGACAAATAGGCTGAAAAACAGCTTCTATCCTAGAGCAGTAACTATATTGAATTCTACTGTATAGTGTAATATTAATGCAGCATCAAGGGTTTTCAATTCAATTGTATAGAATGTGAAGAATGTGTGTTTTAGTTTTAGTTTTCTTATGTATGATGTACACTGAAGACGGCATTTATTTTGTTGTACAAGGTGCAATGATAATAAAGTAAACTAAATATTTTGTTTTTTTAGGAGATGGCCTCTTAAGACCATAGACTTGTGTCCACTCATACAGTGAGAGGCAAAGCCAAATCAATAAGAATGCTGAACTAGTGAATTCTGACCTGTTCAACAAACCGTAGTTAAGGAAATCACGGCTTAGCATGGTATCTGAAGCCATTCTTGCATGCAGATGAAATATTGTTGTGTTATACAAGAAACTCTAAGGCGGGCTTATTGTATTGGGTAAGAAGGGTGGGTGATGTGATTGCTATCTTTGGAGAGTTTTTACATTTCTCATTTACATTTTTCTCAACCTCTGTCATGTGTAAGAAATAACCACAAATGAAAAGTAAAATGTGGTGGAATTTAGAGCTGAGTTGATGGGAAGGAAGAAGCTGAAAAGAGATCCTCCCTAAATCTTCAGAGTGTTTATCTACTGGTTGTGTGGTGAGCGATTTAGTCTGGCTAGATTCCTTTCTATAGACAAGCTGCAATAAACATACCACTCTGATCAGCTCGTGTCATTTCTTGCACCTGACATAAAATGACTCTGAGTCTTGTAGAACACAATGCAAAATAAGGTATCAGCCAACAGTAGCAAAGGACAGTGTGGAGACATTAAACTATAGAGAAAAGAAAGAATAACTATATGAAATTTCAAGTCTTTCAAATTTACTGTACATGATAAATCTAGTAACAGATTATTTGTAAATATACAGCTGTCATTGTCAGTGTATGGGGAGTTTTATTTTGTATTATGTGGATCCTAATTCTTATGATAATTGGTGAAATTTAAAAAATGAAGGATGAGAACACCTGCTCTAATCCTTCATAGATCCATACTAAATGAATTGAGTTGGCTTCTCTTCATGGTACTTTCCTCAGATTCGTCAATTTCCTCCTTTTGCCTCTCCAAAATGTATATAGTCCTCCTTTAATTCTTCCCCCTCTTCTACTTCAGCCTCTTTTTGAGTTTCATTATTTAATTGTATTAAGACAGGACCAGGAGTAGATGGTCCTCCATCACTGGAAGACATGTTGTCTTCTTCTTCCTCTGCAGGATAAAAGTGTTGTGCAGCTGACAGAAAATCATCTCCCACATCAAGAAGAACAAGCCGGTCCTGAAATTAGAATATAAATAAATTGAAGCACAGTGAAGGTGAAAAAATACATCAAAAATATGGTAAGAAATTACTCAAATCACAAAAATCCCAATTAGCAGTAAACCATAGATTACATTACATTTCTGTCTTATAAAACTGTGTGGTATAGTAAATATGAGGAGGTAAAGATTCTGAAATAGTTCTGCAGTGACAGGTCTCCCAAATGTTTTGTTAAACAGTATTAGTTTTGCCAGTTTTCATTATTTGACTTTGTAAAATACTGTTCATGGTGATTCCTCCACATTGTTAGTGTGAATGAGGAACAAAAAATGCTGAAAAGAATTCATTTTGGAATCTAGAAAATTCAAAATCCTTCCTGGTGCAAGTCTAAGAAAATTAACATTTCAGAGGGATTGAAGAATTTCATTTAAATCTTTCCTAAAGGAAGATTTAGCAAATTTTATTTGGTCATAAACAGAAGGAGGTAACTATTGATTTTGAAATATGGTCTAGTTATCGGCAGAATAAGGGAAGGAGGGATTGGGAGTGATCTTATTACCACTTAATACAACAAAAGTACAATGACAAACAAATAAAATCAGTTCAATGAAGGTGACATTTCATTGACATAAAAATGTATTATTACATTTGCAAAGACTGAAACGACAGATCCACATTTTGAGGAAAAGAGAGGCGATTGGAATGAAATGGAGCAGAAAAGATTCTTTTCCTCCCTTTCTGGAGGCCCACATTCAGACCTCACAAGGTAGATACCTTCTCAATGAATTGGCTAGGGCAGTGGTAGGCAAACTTGGCTCTTTCACACCCTGTGGACTTCAATTCCCAGAATTCCTAAGACAGCCAAGCTGTCTCAGAATTCCTAAGACAGCCAAGCAGGGAGAAGTAGAAAAGCATGGAAGCCAAACAGGCTTTGGAGAGTTTTTAAGAAAATTCTCTGGGCTTCTGCTTCAAGCCCCTATTTTTAGCAACTTTCAACTCCCTCCCTATATGGCTTATTAGCAATGGCGCAACCATAACAACTATTCCATTGGCATTGCTGACAAAAGAATGATTTATCCTTCTCACCAAATAATACTAATTTCCTGCTTCTAGATGGCAGCAAAAAGATCTAGAAAAATCCAAGCTCTTTGCTACTCTGTCTTTGTCATCCATAGTTTTGAAGCATGGATCTGGTGGCCTACGTCCATGGGTGCCTGTGGAAAGGCTGCATGAAAAAGGTCAAGATGGAGGACCTTATAGTCGATGGAGGACGACCTTATTGTCAAACACCTGCTCCTTTTTACAAGTGTTGCTGTGGGAATGATCTTGAGAGACAGAAAGGAGAGCCACAGACTGGACAACTGATGTGTAAAAGATGTATCAACCCAATAGAAGGAGGGAGAATGTGGAAATATTTCAGAAGGAACCATTCCCAGTTTCGTGGAGAGTAAAAGGAAAGAAGGGAGGAATACTTTCAGACTTGCCCGATTCTGTTAATGTAACCTTACAATAATGACAGAGTTAGTACTTTAGTTGGGCTTCCTGTCAGAATGACCTTGAAGACTAACAGTTGCACAGGCATATAGTATATTGTATATTAAAAAAGGCACAGGGCTTCAGTTGTAGGTCCCGGCCACCATCTTGTTTTCTTCGACTTTCTCAGAAACATATCTGCCTATTTCAGCATCCTGAGAGCAGGACAATGGCAGCTGTAAATAGAATTCCTCTCAATCCCATCACCCAATGTTTGTCTCCTTCTTCCTTTTGATATCTCATCTTTTTCTATCAAAAAGGGTATTAGACCTTGATAGTTCTGTTATATTTTGCAATATCTTTTATAAATATATAGCAAATACAATACAATACAATACAATACAATACAATACAATACAATACAATATTTGTGTTCCACAAATTATGATTTCAGTTAGGTTGATGATGGTTTAAGGCAGTGGTGAAATCCAAATTTTTTGACTGCCGGTTCTGTGGGTGTGGCTTGGTGGGCGTGGCAGGGGAAGGATATTGCAAAATCTCCATTCCCATCCCACTTGGGGCCAACCACAGGTGGTATTTGCTGGTTCTCCGAACTGCTCAAAACTTCCACTACTGGTTCTCCAGAACCTGTCAGAACCTGCTGGATTTCACCCCTGGTTTAAGGATTAATTCTTACTGCTGTTCATATGATGTCCTTGAGAATAGTAATAACTCTTGTTAAAGTTGCCCCAAATATCTTCTAACACTTTTCCACTTTAAAATGGATTGCTTTTGCCTCAGGCCACCTTTCAAAATCCTTTTTCCTTTTTCCAGGCCGTAAACCACAAAGTACATTAGAAGGAGTCAACTTACATAGGTTCCACATTAGGTTAACCATTGTGGGAAGACCTACATCAAATTTCAATTAATTAGGAGAGATGCAGCTGCTATTCTCACCCTCCAAAATAGTTTCCATGATGCTGTGAGTAATATCCTGAGCTTCTTCTGTATAGACAGTGTATTCTCTACAGTTTCCTCCCTACTCACCAGGACAAAGAGATATCTCTCTGGTGGACCATCATGGTGATGACCAAAAATTGATGTCTGTTCAGCCAGGATAGTGTGGAGTCTGTGGGCCTCTTGAGGATTGTGGAGAGATTCATAGGAAGTACAGGAAGTTACAGTGAGTAGGCCATCTGCTTCAGCTTTGAATCCTATATTGAAAAATTATTATTAACCTTCATATTTCATTCATAGCAATTCACTAAATGATCTTCTATTGTATTTATATGCACTGCCAGAAAATTCAACATTAAAATACACGTTCAAACAAATATTCAAAGATATTTCACCAAATTTCAGATTGCAATTTAGTCATTCTTGAAGATACAAAAAGCTTTTATCTGACACCAAGGGGTCCTCTATAATCAATGCGCTACAAAAGAAAAGGCTTTGTACAATGTAATCATCATCTAACTTTAACTACCATAAAACAAGTTACAGAAGATCTTAAAGTTCAGATAGGTACAGCATACAATAAGGGACATCAATCAAAACATCAATTACACCAAAAATGATGCCTGCCATCCTCCCATTTGTATTGAAATCAAAAACAGTTTTCAATGTTATTCCTGAATCCAGGGACATGGAAGAAGGGTTGGGGAGAATGGCATTTGTGGTTTGAAAAGGTCCAAAAAATCTCTACCTTAGATTTTCAGTGCCATCTTGCTCAATCTTTAAAGCGCTCCATGGCTTAGGACCTGGGTACTTACAGGACCACCTTCTGCTACCAACAGCCTCCCACCGGCCAGTACGCTCCCACAGAGAGGGGCTCCTCCGGGTGCCATTGGTCAGACAGTGTCGACTGGTGATCCCCAGGGGGAGGGCCTTCTCTGTGGGGGCACCTGCCCTCTGGAATGAGCTGCCCCTGGAGGTTCGGAGGATCCTGGACCTGCGCACTTTCTGCCGGGCCCTTAAGACCTTTCTATTCCAACAAGCCGGGCTGGCCTGATTTTAATGGATTTTTATTTTAAATTTGGTTTTAATTTTAGGAGATTTTAATTATGGTTTTAAGTGTGAGCCAAATTATTTAATACGATTTTAAAATATTTTTAACTTTTATATTGATGTGTTTTATGGCTGTACAGCGCCCTGAGTCCTTCGGGAGAAGGGCGGTATATAAATTCTATTAATAAAAATAAATAATAATAAATAATGAAAGTATAAGCAAAAAGCACTGATAGAAAGTGTTTAGAGTAGGATATAATCTGTGTAACTGAAATTTCTACAATTCCATCTTCCACTTGTACCAAGTCTTACAGAACCCAAGAATGAAGCTACCGAAGCATGGATTCCCCCCAAATTCAATGGGAGAGCCAGTTTTATGTAGTGGTTAAAGCATTAGGCAACAAAAGCATCAGGAAACTATGAGTTCTAGTCCAGTCTTAAGCCTGAAGCCAGCTGGTTGATTTTGGGCCAGTCACTACTTTCAGCCATAGGAAGAGGGCAATGGCAAACCATTTTAGAAAGACATTGCTAAGAAGACTGAAAAGACTAGTCCAGGAGTTGCCAGGACCCAAGCCTAATTTCAAGATAGACACAGACACAAGCCAATGTAAAGGGAAACCCTACAGTAATTTCTGGTCAGGCAGCCCAAATTTAGCATCAGCCTAAATCCTGAGAAGCAGAAGATTTCCCCCCCCCCCCCAGGCCTAGCTACTAGCTTAATATTGTTCTTTTAGGTCAGTTTAAACACACCCAGAGACAAAGAGAAACTGATAAGCAGACAGACAGATAAAGTTTGCTTAAGATTGCCAGTTTTGTATCACTACTGTTTTGTCTCTTGATCAGGGATTCCAATTTTTTTTTTTAAACTAACAGATTCTGTGGTCTGGAATAATTTGAAAATGGACGTTGCTTACCTGAACGTCCTTTTTCTGGGCACCGCGACCACAATCCATGGCTGGGTATTTCACTTTG
>JANHZT010004846.1:90278-114316 GCA_032468215.1 Stegonotus admiraltiensis
ATATTCATCACCCAGTTCCCAAGCAACCCAAAGTGAAATACCCAGCCATGGATTGTGGGAGCGGTGCACTGGAAAATTCCTGTTTCAATTATCAAAGCCTACTAAACCTTGCAATATCATATAATAAGTCAAAGTGCCATATAGTCTATTTAATTCTCTAGATTTTTTTTAAAAATAACAACTTTTGTTGGGATTAAAGCCCTTCAGATGGCCAAAATACATAAAAGCCTTTTTTCCATAGTTTTTTTTTATTTGTCAGAATTGCAGAGACAACCAATTGACAATTATTTTCAATAGACAATGGCAGATTTAATTTTTTGAATCTAGGATACTGTACTTGCTGATATTAGTTAACATCCCAAAATAGCTCACCTAATGAAAAAACAACATTTATCTTATTCTTACTGGGTATTTTATGTTTCAATTGGAAACAACAATCGGAAACAACAGAAACAGTGTCTGAGGTCCTGCCTATAATTTTTAAATTTTCCTTTAGAATAAAGATTATACAATAGTTAAATAAACTAACTTGACAGAAAAAATGTTCACTATTGGGACACTTACCTAAGACTTCCAAGATATGTTTCCATCGATCCTTTATCTTTCGACGGATCTGACGGTGGGCAATGATGTCAAAGCTCAAACGTCGGTATCCCTTTATCAGAATAAGGAGAACAGGGGGGAAAAAAGAATCCCCAAACTATACAGATCAGCAAAATACAAGCTCTTATGGAGGGCAAAGCATGTGCGTGCGAGGAGCTAGATTTTACAGAGGCATGAAAGCAGAGATTTCCAACCTTGTGAAACCAGAGAACATATTAATGTTTTGGGAATAGATTTTACACAATCAAAATTAATTGTTGTGTAAGGTGTATGTCCATTCACAACACGGCTACACGATGGTTGAACCCAGTCATAAAACACCATTGACCAGAAGTTAACTAGTGAAGTTGATCCTTGCAACTCTTTTAAGTCTCCAAGACATACACATACAAAGCAAGCATTGGGCTAGAGTCATTTTCTATTTTTATTCATTTAAGAATAGTTTGGACCTATATATTAATTCCTTGCCTTTCTGGAAATTAGCATTATTCTGGAGACCAGTGCTATTTTACAACATATCGGGTTTTTCTTCTATCTTTAACAAAGAAAAAAATAGAATAGAATTAGGTGGGTACATAGGGAGATACCAACTTTAAATATCGGGTTTGGGCATCCATGTGCAGATAGATACAAATGTATTCAACTCAAATGAGGTCTCTGCTCCCCATATTTACGGCTGTAACTACAATTAATCCTTATACTTATTTGTATAAGAAAAAGGAGCAAATGATTGATGTAAATAATAATAATTTTACTTCTAATCCACTCAATAATTGATATTTTCTGGATTAACCGTAATTGTTAAACCTACTCTTTAAAGAAGAATAACAAAAATATAATCAAATGATTATTATATGCCATTGCTGATTCTTAGTGACTACATAGATTTTCTCCATGATCATCTGTCCATGACTTTGTCTTTCACGTCTTCCAATAGTGCACCCAGCACCACTATTACTGAGTCCACCCACCTTGGTGCTGATCATCCTTTTCTTTCCTACCACAGAATGCAAGAGGTGCCTGTCACTCCTTGTAGCTACCCACTTTGCTCCACTTGTTGGAGACCTCTGGAGAACTGCCTCCAAAGAGGACAATAGCAGCCATATTGAAACATAGTGCGTTTCTTGAGATACTCTGCTCCTAAACTTTGCAGGGTTTTAGTACAGAAATCTTGAACCAGGAGGCCCAGAAAAAGAATTGGAGTTAAACAATGAATCCAGATTTCAGAGACACCATTATCCCTTTCTGATGATGATGTTTTGACAAGCAACGGTTAGATTTTTCGATCCTCCTTCCATCCGCCTGATTGTTTACATTGCTAGTAGCAACGAAAGCAATCAGGTACTAAGTTCACAGGGAAGTCATAAAGATCAAGATGTTAGCCACAACCACTCACGCTGGTTCTCTCAGGTACTGCTGCAATGAGATCTCCGCAGTCCAGATCTGTCTGGATCATTTTAGAGTTTGCATCTTGAGCTTAGTTTATTATTTTTATATTCTATTTTATGAGAAAATAGTTGTCTGTTTTAGGTAAAGTTGCAGTTCTCAGGTGAAATCAAGGCCAATTTGGTTGAAAAATTTTAACACCCCCCTCCACCCTCCCTTGTAGCACTGTGCAGCATAGTGTTATTTAGCTACAGTTTCAGTGCTCTGAGGATGAGGAGTAATTAAAATCACAATTCTAATTTTTATGAGCTCTAGCAGTCATGGACAAAGTTCATGGAATGACAGCATGGCAACCCAGCCATAACTAGATGTAGCCACAATCATTTCCAGAATGATCTTAAAAAGACCAATTTATCCATTTACACCTCTTCTTTTCTTGGCTCAAGCAATAGCATTTTTGTTTATGATCATTCCTGACACACAGTTCATTACTTTCACATGGAGAAAACAACACAAGAAACTACTCACTTATATCTGCCAACGTATCAGGCTAGATGTGGCTGAATTCCACATCATTAAACTCAACTCCGTATGAAAGAAAGAGCTCCAACTGTGGGGGCCACTTACCTCTGACCCACGACGCGTTTTTGACCTTTTCTCTAGCAGCTTGTGAAGCTCATGATCATCTCCCCGTTCCACATGAGCGGAGTCTGCTGGTTCATTCCACAAGTTAGCTGCCTCTGACTGCCGCCATTTCTGTAACTTATTGAAATACTGAAATGTGTCACTGCAATAGAAAATGGAAAAGATTCAAGGTTTTGTTTTAGATGGCAGTGTGAGGAGAATCCATAGCAATGCATTATAATGGAGTTATTGAAGCTGGCCTAGCCTAGTCTTTTCCATGGTGTACCATTTATCTCATCCAAAATATTTAAAGGCCTTGCACAGACTGAGGGCTTTGTGCATTCAGATATATTCAAAGTTACCGGGCTTCCCTGAAAATAAGCCCTCCCCCAAAATATTTAAACACATGTGCAGCCAGTCTCTGCCATTTCCTCTGGTTAGGGTTAGAGAGAGAGAGCTGGAAATCAGGTAAGACGGCAAGAGGAGCCCCGTCTTGTTCCATGCGCTCCAAAATAATAAAACCTCTCCGAAAATAAGGCCAAGTGCTTATTTTGGGTTTCAAAAAATACATGACAGTGTCTTATTTTTGGGGAAACACTGCATGCCTGGGAATTGGGTCTCAGACATGGCTGCTGAATTGTGATTCACAGACTGTGTGGCTTCACATTTGCTAGTGGATCAATCACCATTCCTCTGGAGCAGTATTTTTCAACCTTAGCAACTTTGAGATATATGGGATCCCAGAATTCCTCACCCAAGGCAATAAGTTTGAAAACAGACAAAGAGAGAACTTGAAATTGTCCACAAGTGCTCCAGAAAGCTGCTCCTCATGAGGAGACCACAAGACAACTGCCTCTATGTCGTTTAGAGCTCTGGAAGAAGAAGAAATGGCCAGCTTGCTCAAACCATGGTTGGCACCTTCAAAAGGATGCAGGGTTCATATACTTCCTTTTCTAATCACTTTTGAACACTGCTTGTTAATTGTTTTTCAACTATCATGAAGCTTTGGATCAACAAATCTGAAAACATTGTTAGTTTAATTATTAATGAAAGAAGTTTAAATACAACTTTATTTTTTATTTTGGAATAAACAGCAAAAAGGTAATTACTAGTTTGATTTTGGAAAGTTACAAACAAACTTTAAAATTTTGGAATTAGTTATTTACTATTGCATAAGAATGCTTCCCACTGGAAAATGTTTTTGTAACGTAGTAGGCTAACTGGAAGGAGGGAGCACATTCGAAGGAGGGGTGTGAGATAAGAGCAAACATGGCCCAAAATTGGATTGTGGGAAGAGGATAAAGTTTAGGATAACCACTCCCTAAAATCTCTAGGGTACATCTATTAGGTTAGGGTAGTATAGGGTTAGTCTGTCAAGATTGAATATGTAATCAAGTATTTTTTTTCCTGGATTGTGTTACATTGCTCTTTGGCTAAGCTTGACATCTCAAAAAAAAAGATAGAACAGGACTTTGAAGGTTAGAACTTGGAGGTAACTAGAAGGAATTATGATTACAATTAAAGAACAACACTAAGATTCAACTTACAAATACAGAATGAAGCAAAATATTTTGACATTAGACATGCCACCATAATGAAATTAATATCAAGAGATTAAGAGATCAGATCCTGTTGAAAACAGGAACAGGAGAAATCTGCCTTGAAGCTAAGTAAAAGCACTCACAGATGCTGTCCTATTTATATTAATAACAAGCCATTACTTTATGCAGCCCAAACAGCAGCATTTAAACCTAAAGAGATAGCTTCAGAAGAGATAAACAAACATCCCCAAGGCTGCAGAAATATTGCTTTTATTTATTAAACAAACATGTATAGTAGCCTACCTCCCAAAGTAACTCTGGGGAGCAAACAAAATAAAAACGTAATAACATTAAAAATCATTCAATGCAATAAACTCTGCTGAGGTCTCAATAAAAAACTTCCATCCATCCATCATCCACCAGGGATCAAACTATCAAATCCTGGCCTCAGTGCCCAGAGGAAAAGAACAGATCTTCACCATTTTCCTGAAAGCCAAAAGGGTCGGGCCATCCTATCTATAGGTAGAGGCCATTCTACCGTATAAGGTAGGCACCATAACACACAAAGCATCCTTTTGAGGCCCAGTAGGTGACACTGCTTCATGAATGTACTTGGAGCACATCCAACCCTACCAAATATACATGCAGAAACCATTGGAGGGAGATAGTCCCACTCTGGCCCCATGCAAGTACAGGACATTTTGTTCCTTGCTAAAAACATAGAAAAATATAGGGAAGGGTTCAGCCTAATGAGAACAGAACATGTTGAATACAAGTTGTCCTTCGGTTGGAATTAGAGAGGAGTCACAGAAAACAGGGGGAACAAGCAACAGAATGGACAATGCTAGAAGACTCCTGGAGATGGATCTAAATACTTAACTTTCCAGCATTACTTTCAAAGCAAAAAACTTCCGTATGAATTATGCAGATTCGTACCATTGCAATCGTATTTATGGAACCTTGAGATAATTGTGAAATGCTAAAATACATACCCAGTGATCAATGAATTCTTCTCTAATTCATCTTCATCGTGGTAACAGCAACAACACACTTGGCCCAAGAAATCCATGTCACTTGCAAAAGCTGCAGATTATAAAATATGCCTATAACTAGTATATCAGAGTATACGATAGGAATAACAGAAATTGTGCTTCAAAAAAAGGCAAAGAAGTTTATATTTCTCTTTAAATACTGTCTGACAGTCATAAGCAGAGATCATGTGAAATGTTTCCTTCAATCCTCCATAGCTTAAGGCATTTGAACAAAACATACAAAATTCAACATAATATATTGTGGTCTTGGCATTTATATGGGAAGAAGAGTAAGTTCATTTTTGTTATCTTCCTCAAGAGCTATTAAAGCAGTATTAAATAATGAAACGCCTCTAGGAGGTCCAGAGACACTTATCTAAACTGGTATCAGTTGGAGGCCCTGACTTGATTTTATTTCCTTAGTTTTTTAAAATGGAAGATGCACCATAACTCCATGGATATAATCAGAAAATAAAAATACAAGGAGGCTGTACGTGCTTGTCAGGAAATGTGCCTCAGCAAACAAAAGGTAAACTAGGATGGTAATCAGTGAGCAATTACTGTATTAATTTGACTTTTAGAACATGATTTTTTAAATGGTCATTCCACAAAATGGTGGCCAGTTTCTGACAATGCTCTTGACACTCAAAAGACTTCTGGGTCTAAGAATTAGTCTAGTAGTGAGATTTCTTGTAATTTTTTGAAGACAAAGTACCCAGTATAACTAAGACAACAGATTAATAGATGGGACTCATTTCACAACCATGATATATGATTGGTATGGGACTGTAGTGCTGACCTGCCAAAGCAAAAGTGAACATCATTTCTGAGATCAAACATTGTGTTTGGTATCATGCTTGGTTTCAGTGGGGATTTTATGCCAAGCAAGAATGCCTAAACTAGATAATTTTCTGCCTTGATAGCTTTTCAAGTCTTGCAAAGGAAAAAAACAAAACCCAAATATTTTAAATGGCTTTTCCCAGTCTGGCTCCTTTCAGATGGGACCTTCTGGTCTTGGTCACATTGGGTTACACATACCAAGACATTTGGAGGTCAGATTGCAATAAAAGTTATCTAGCTTCAATAACAAAATTGAGGACCATGTGGCACATGAATCACATTCCTTCACCTAAAATTTTACATCCTGAGAAGCGCAAGAAAATAAGCCACACTATTTTTCAAGTGATCTTTGATTATATCTTTGTGACATCACCACAAATACTTATAATAAAACAGATGGAAGAGAGGTTCACAGAGGATGATGTCAATTAAATTCCTGTATTGGTTTGGGATATTTTTTTTCTTTTTGTCCTAGGCTATAGTTTATGGTTCATATACAAAGCACCAGCAAAACACTTTAGATTTTAGAATATGTTTCATATGCATCGCATCCTTACAATTCTGCATTCTTACAACTCAGAAAGTAGGAATTGATAAGAATTTAAATGAATGAATGAAATTTCCATGTGGTCAATATTTCACAGTACTTTTAATAGCTATAAACTTTGATTTAATAAGGCTAGTTTGAGAGTCAGAACATTTATCTGCCCTAGGGCTGTTTTATTATCTATATTTTATGACTTTTAAACAAGAAAATAAAAACTAACACAGACTAGTACAGTATAAATTTAATAAAAGGAAAAAAGAAAAAGGATATAAGAAGTGATTTCTGATATTCTTCACAGCAGTTATAAGTATAAATACAGTATATTTTAACCTCTACTGTTAAAGTTACATCTTATTATTATTTTTTAAATAATCTATTGAGTCCAATCATCAAACCCATTAATTGCAAGTTCATTTATGTGCAAAAAGTTCATGAAGGGCTTCCAGTCACCAATAAATGTAGATTTTTTTTCCTAATCAAAGAAAACAATTTATCCATTTCAGCAACATGTAGCAAATTCAGCTTCAACAACCATTGCTCATAGTGGTTGGTGTTGAATCTTTCCATCTGTGCATATAATAATCTACCGTAGCTGCTTATATTGAAATAATCTTCCATAGCTTCTAATTTCTTGTTAAGATGTCACTAGGATATTTCTTAATAAGCAGCTATTCTTGTAGGTTACAATTCCAACATATTGAAATCTTTCTCATTTCAAGAGCTACGGCTACTGAGTAGTAAGGCAGAAAAGCTTGCAGGCATCTTTCTTCCTCCTATTTGTTGGATAATTGCAAACAAAAAATACTCATTGCCCCTTTCATGATAACTAAATCAGCTTAAATAGCTCCATTGGTTCTCTCCATTTTTGGGATCAGTTTCAATACTCACTTCTACAGGGTTATACTGAAATCTCAGGTAATTCTATCTTTTAATCAGCCAGCATCCAGCTTGAACAACAAATCATGCTCGCAGAAGTGGTTTGTTTGCAGCATAGAACTTTAAGCTATATTCCTATAGAAATTCTGGTTTTGGATGTCATACCGTTAAGTAGATGGCAAGCTCTATTATGTTTAGCAGATGGTTTTGATGTGTAAGCCACAAAGTGAGATATCAAAACATGTAACTGGTCTTAATTGAGCTAATAACCACATTAATCTACTTAATTAGCCTAAAAGGCCAATAATTTATTAAGGCATAGTTCTGTGGCCTGTATTTTATACATTAGATCATTTTGTGTGTGTTTTTAAGGTACCACAAGGGCCTTAGTTGCTTCTTTCTCAAAAGATTATTTAAATGCAATAAAATAAAGAAAATCACAGATATACTTATGAAGGATAAGTTATAACAGAACATATGTGTATTTATGAGAAAGCAAGCTTTGGGTCATGTTATATATATATAAAAAACCCCACTAACTGCGTAACACAGAAAAGCAAAAACTTATTTAGAACAATGAAAACAAAGATTAGATTTAGATTAGATTAGCAAAACTGAACATAAAAAGATACATCAGGCTCAAAAGAAGTACACATTGAGACAGCGAAGTTTTTATTATTATTTTATTTGATTAATTCTCAAATATTTGAAGCAAGAGGCATTTTTAATTCAAGTGGCTTTTTAAATGAGGTGTAAAGGCAAAGAAATCTGTGTTAGATTTACAAAAAAATACAAGCCACTTCCCAATGATATCCAGAGTGCTTAAAAGTAACTGAAGGCATTTAAATAAAATTAATTGCTAATCTTTAGAAATGAGAATATATTCACATATTTCATGATGGTGCAGCTTATTTAAAAAAATAATGATCAAAAAAACATTTTGAAGCAGCTTCTTGTTTATGACTTTCCTTATTCCCGGAGATGATAGGCAGTAAGGTTGCACTTCAATAGTGATAAGCAAGATATATATAAGTCAGATGGAACTTCTAGTCCGGTTCATACCCTAAAGCCTTTTCAGGACCTGCATTTATTAAGGAATCATCTTCCATGAAAATAAATTTTGGGGGAAGAAAATGGATCACAAGTATCTACTTTAAGGAAGCACAATCTTCATGCTCTAGTGATAATTCTTGTCTTTGCCTTAAGAAGGTCCATTCATTATTATGGCAAATTCAGCACATGCCTCATGATGTTGTCAGGACAAGGAAAAGAAGCAGATGACAAGGTGTTTTCAAGTAAGCTTCTCCTGCACTTAACATGTATCCTTGAAGAAAAGGGCTGGAATTCACTATTTCTGGATTAAGAAGTCATTTAGGAAAATTCAGAGTATAAATCTTGGCCTTAATTAGCAAGTCCTCCAGCCTACTCACAACAAGATGGAATATCATAATCAAACTATGAAATGTCAGCCACTGTAGAAGGTTCAGTTCTGCAGAGAGAGGTGGGGTTCTTCATATCCTCGGAAAGATTTTTTTGGAAAAAAATCACGATAGAACTAGAACAGCACCTCAGAAAGGCACACACCAATTTGAAGCACAATTCTAATCCATGTATTCAATGGAGATAGTGGGAATTTCATTTCCTGAAACCATCGCCTCTTCAAGGACACATAGTCAAATTACAGTCACACCTTTGGGCAATTCAGCCCTCTGGGGTACATCATTGTTTAGGAAAGTGGACGGTCCACAGTTGACACAACAGTGATTAGAAAATTATCTGGCTTATTCTGCAGCACTTCAACCATATCACTTCATATGCAGGATTACTTGATGGTATTCTTCACATTTGGATGTGTTTATGAGTTTATACTAGTCAGAAACAGTATGACCATGTCAAGGGAGAAAAGAGGGACAGGTAGAAGTATTAGGGATTAAGCAGCAGGATTTTGTGATTACGTTCATGAATTAATTTGGCACAACAACTGCAGTGTTAATTTTGATCATCAGCAAAAGATCTCAAATATTTTGTCCTAATTTTTCTCTTCAATATGTTCTGTTTTGAACCATCAACTGTCTTATCTCCTCTTCCCACATGATTATCTTCCTGAGTCTATAAATTGACATCACCGGCCAGAGGCTCATTTTTCATTTTTATCTTGAATTACAGCTAAATATTTTTTTCAACTAGTAGGAAGAGGTATCCACTTCTTTGGGCTTTGATAGGTTCACAGAACATTCAAAAGGCAATATTAAACCAAGTTTTAAGAATTAGATCTTGATGTGATATCCATAATTCGTTTACGCAGGTGGAACATAAATTCTGTCATGGTGGCACTCAAGCTTTGGTTAATTAGATATCGGGGAAGCCGACCCTATAGGATAAAACAAGCAAATCAAAACACATCAATTTAATGTTTATATATTCTAACACTCATTGGTCTTGTCTAATCTAGTCAAATTATCAAATATTTGGTACATAATTGTGGCCTCTTAAGATAGAGCAAGACTTTTCTCAGTTCTGCCATCCAACTTCAGTTTTACCTGAGGCATTACTGAGTAAATGAGGTTAACCACAAACTATGGCTACTCTCTCTTTTAAAAATGAATAAAACTATGAATCCAGGAACTTATTTTGTACAACTATGTCCATCTAATTCAATTTCAACTACACGAATTTCAAGCAGAACTTCAGGATTTCTGGCAATTTTTTTTGTCAAGTATATTTAGGAATGAAATCTACAACATTTGGCATATAAAGCATAGTTTTCCATCACAATATAGTTCCATTTCTAACCATAAGATTAGAATAATGTAAGCACTGTGATGGGGGAAATTGCAGAATTGAGCTGTTATTGAGTTCACTTAAACAAACGATGGTTTGTTTATTAGAGAGGCATATGTTAATTAGCACATTCTCACCATTTTTATTTCTTCTCCCAACTTCTTCTGGCAACAACAGTTTTTGGAAGCCAGGAAATAATTAAAAATGGCACTACTGAGTGTTCTAATAAGGAAGAACACCACCAATTTCTCCCATGAGTCTCTAAAGAGGGAATTGCGGCAACAAAGTAACTGGAACTAAATAAAACTAATCTGGAACTAAAAACTTCCATTGCAGGAAACTGAATCCAACCCATGTTGGCAACTTCATATTTTATGTAGACTTTAATCACAGTACTTTAAGGATATCATAAAATATCTGTATTGTAGATTAGAATAGCACTTAGCAATAGCCCTTAAGACTTATATACCATTTCATAGTGCTATACAGCCCCCTCTAAACTGTTTACAGAGTCAGCATATAGCCCCCAACAATCTGGGTCCTCATTTTACCAACCTCGGAAGGCTGGAAGGCTGTGACAACCTTGAGCTGGTGAGGATTGAACTCCTGGCAGTGAGCTGAATTAGCCTGCAATATTGCATTCTAACCACTGCACCACCACGGCTCTTAGACTCATATTACAAGTTAGAATAAAATGATCAGTGGGATATCATTTTGAACTAATCTGTGATATTTACAATACTGAGTCTCTTAGGAACTGCAGGAAGTAAAGTATGTATTGCAACAGAATCTAGGTTGTTATACAATCCATGTAACATTCTGTTCAGCATAGCCCACAAGCACCAGGGAGCCAAAGACAATGCAGTAATAGCCAACCAGCTGTGTTGGAAAAATCAGAATACAGTAAAGCACAATGAACCAATTTGTAATTATAAGCCAGTATTAAATCAAGACCTAGAAAGATAAAATATACTTTACCTTAAGGTCCGTATTGAGAATCCAGAACAAGGTAGAAATGTTTGGATTGGTGGGACATTTCAGGGCAATGAAACCTCCTGGGCCATTCTCTGCTCTGAGAAAAGCCAAAAGCATAAATAATGTTGGAGATATACTGACAGAGCAGAAAATATTAAGATAAATTTTAGTTTAATGGCAGACCAACCATTGAATAGAAAAGTTCAAGGCAATGTACATTTACATTATGAAAACAAATTAGGTGTTATCACTATCATTATACACTTTTGTTTCTAATGATGCCCTTTTAGAATCATTAATTGGTTTAGTTCAACTGCAATCCCACCTCCAGCTATTTAAAACTAGTACAAATAAGCTACTGGCTTGGAGTTTCCTTATGAACATTCCATCCATGGAGTGCTAAAGAGGGCACCAACCATTTCGAAGATAATGACACCAAAACTACTTCAGATGGGAAAGAGCTGTCAGTGATACTGGGTCCAGGCCATACTATTAAAATTTTGCAAATTTATTGACTTTTAAAAAATCTGTAAGCTGCATTTCATGGGAAATTAGTTATGAGCAAGCCACCAACCACAGGAACAGTGCCAATTTGCATTTATTATGCTATACCAGTGCGTTTATAAATAAAGCATTATTACAGATATGTCCGTAAGTCTCAGTGTCCTTTCAACCAAATGAAACTGGACCCCATGCTTGCTTAGACTTCTCACCATGAAGGATGCCCTTCAAGGAATATCCCACAAATTTAAATACTGAGAAAAAGAAATGGGTGAAAAGATGCCAGTTCTGATCTGTATTTGCTATCTTGATAACAGATGCAAAAAACTGTTTTTTAAAAAACAGAGCATTTTGAATACCAGAAACTCAATTTCCTTGAACAAGATAAAGATACACAACACTTGATAATGCACACTGACATGTGAAATGAACAGTCTCTCTCATATATCTTTCCAATTGCTACGCAAATTCTGAGTTAAAGGCCAATGATGTTTTAATACTATTACTCAGAAAAAATAAAGGTGGTGAACAAAGACACCCTGGCTGCTCACCCGTGGCAGAAAGCAACGACAACAAAGAGGCCTTGTTGGAAACTGCGCACAACTGGAGTTTGCTCATCACAAGACATTATATAGAGGCCAAAAACAAACTAACTGCCCAGAAAATGCTTTTACGTAGGAAGCTCTGAAATGTACCATCTCAAGGGGTGGCTTCTGCATTAAAATCAGAAGGTGTGTCTTATTCATGCAGCCTTCATTACAGGCAAATACGAAAGACCATAGAAACTATTCTGAAGGACGAGTGCTATGATTGTTCCATTTGTTTTAGCACAAGGAACTCTAGAGTGCTGACATAAAACGCAAGAATTTTTGCTGATAGAAGAAAAACTCCAAATTTCTATTCTTCCAGGAAGCAGAAAACTGAATACTTTGCCTTTTTCTCTAAATCTGCCCAAGACCACCATTACAGCAACTTTTAGTTAACTAAACAAATGGAATAGGATATTTGAGTAAGAAAGTGCTACAGCTATCCTGAATGCCTATTTTGAAAATTCCTTTTCACTTTGAAGAATAATCAAAACATGAGCCTGACTACCTTTCAGAAATTTTGGAAAATATTTGGAGTGGGAATTTTGTTCTTTGTTTTTAAAAATACCTTTCACATATATTACTTACAATTTGAAAAGTACAAAACACAACACGAGACAAGTAAAAATGGTATAAATATTTGGGATTGCATGGCCAATTGGTTACTGCACAGGTAGTCCTCAATTTATGACCATGACTGAGCCCAAAATTTCTGTTGCTAAGTGAGAAATTTGTTAAGTGAGTTTTGCCCCATTTTATGACCTCTTTTTGCCACAGTTGCTAAGTGAATCATTGCAGTTGTTAAGTCAGTAACCAGGTTGTTAAATGAAACTAGTTCCCCATTGACTTTGCTTGTGAGATGGTCGGAAAAGAGGATCACATGACCTTGGGATGCAGCAACGGTCATAAATATTAATCAGTTGCCAAGTGTCCAAATTTTGTTCATGTGACCATGGGGATGCTGCAAAGGTCATAACTGTGAAAACTGGACATAAGTCATATTTTTCAGTGCCATTGTAACTTTGAACGGTCACTAAAAAAACTGTTGTAAATTGAGGACTACCTGTACTCTGCTGGTCTATAATCACTATTACCCCCAGCCAGCAGGGCTATTGGAGTATACATACTTAACTTTCCACAGTTCTGGAAGTCATTCAGCATAGATTCTCTCTCTCTCTTTTTCTCTGTTTTAATTGAACTATACCTTACAAATACACTTTTGCATTCTTTGCTGGTCTTTGATCAAATTAAAGCAGATGAGCATAATGCAGATCCCATCAGTCAAGGAATTTGGGATGGCAAGGTCCAGGAGAAGAGCCTTCTCTGCTATGGCTCCCACCCTTTGAAATATCATAGCCCCTGAGGGGACATTGGCTTCCACCCTGCTGACTTTCCGTAAAAACCCTAAGATCTGATCCTGCCAGATGGCTTGGGTCCCCAATGGGGGAGCTTCAAACCTCAGGTGGACAATTACTTAAAAGATAATCCCCCCTCCCCTCCTCTTTGCATTTAATTCCCTCCTTCTCCATCTTGCTCAATGATTTTATTGTTTGTACTGTGATTTTATTGGGTATACTTATATTAGATGATTTTAATGTGTTTACACTATAAGCCACTCAGAGTTGCTTTGAAATGAGATGGGCAGTAAATAAATTTAATAATAAATTAATAAAAATAAGGAGACATGACTTATGCAAACTGGGGAATCCCCAAGTATATAGAAGCTAAAGGTAAAGGTAAAGGTTCCCCTCGCACATATGTGCTAGTCGTTCCCGACTCTAGGGGGCAGTGCTCATCTCCGTTTCAAAGCCAAAGAGCCAGTGCTTTCCGAAGACGTCTCCATGGTCATGTGGCTGGCATGACTAAACGCCAAAGGCACATGGAACGCTGTTACCTTTCCACCAAAAGTGGTCCCTATTTTTCTACTTGCATTTTTTACGTGCTTTTGAACTTCTAGGTTGGCAGAAGCTGGGACAAGTAATGGAAGCTCACCCCATTCCGCAGCACTAGGGATTCAAACGGCTGAACTGCCGACCTTTCGATCGACAAGCTCAGCGTCTTAGCCACCATGTCCCACCCATATATAAGCTACTACCATACAATTCTGCTTACATCCAAGAATGTTCCTAAATTATTTACAATTATTATCAAATGAATAATAAATTATTTCTCCTCACTGTTGTTGAAGGTCAGAAGCAAACTAATTACTCAGAAAATGCTGCTATATAGGAAGCTCTTTACTGTATTTTTTTTCATTGCCAATGCAGACAGTAACTAAAAGCTTTATAATTAAAAAAAAATTTCCCACCCTTTCCTACCTGTGTATTGGAAAATGCTTCCAGGATGATATAGGACAACAATATGATTTTCATACCTGACGTATTTGGATGTAGGAGGGCGCAAGCTGTGAATTGTTGCTATCCCTGATGAAATGTATCGGTCTCTTCTTCTCTCAATCCGACGCACATTCACAAAATCTCTTGATTTGTAAAGAGAGCACATATGAAACATTAGTTCATTGAAACGAAATAGATAGTGAAAAATATAGTCTGAATTAGAACTTACCTAGGAGAGACAACACCAGCTGCGGCACCAGCTGCCACATCATAGGATACAGTTGTGTTATCATCAATTCGTTCCAAGATCTGGTAAGAAAACAGAAGGTTTTCCTACTTCTGCCAACATAAGCTAGTTTAGAGTATTTCCTTGGCATGATTTCTTTGTAAAAGAACTCTGACTTGCGAAGAAATCAGAACAATGATGATTAATTTCAGGTACATTCACAAAATTAACTTCCATATTTACACAGAAGAAAAACAGTATCACCGATTGGTATTGTAAACATTCATATATTTAATCTTGTAACAGAATAAATTCTAAACCAATATATTTGGAGAGCACAAGACAAAAGAAAAATGATAGGCTTTGTCATTAAATAAAGCAGAAAAATACATGCTGTTGGCAGAAACCAATGGATAGAAAATGAAATTTAAGTAGCCAATCCTGGGTAACTCTGTAGCATTTCAAAGATCCTCCTATTTTATAAATATTATAAATATTTATTTTAAAAATTATAAATTATGCATTAATTCAGTGGGAGATTGTGTTTTTGAACCATTTAATCTTAATGTGTAATGCTCATGCAAGTGGCATCAAACAACAAAAGTGTCTTTAGCAAACAAAAGGATGAGTAAGTGTGCTGCAGTTCTGATTCATAGCTATTGAAAAGAAAAGCCCAAAATAACATAAGAAGCCCAACAGCCTAGAAATTATCCCCCTACCTCTCTCAATCATTTTCTGAAGATAACAGTTCATAGCAAGAAGAGCCACGTATAATTCAAAATTTCAGCTTGGGGTATTAGAGAGATAATAATAATCAATATTACAAATAATGTTACTGATAAGTGAAGAATACCTTTTGGTTACAAGTCTGCCTGGAAAGACTTACGTGGCATGCTAGCAAAGTTTTATTCCATAGGACCATCTTCTCTGGTTGGAGAATCAGCTCCTGGTATACTAACTCAGCTGGACATTGTAGAATAGCCTGCAAATGTAACACAGGTTACATTTCAGAATCTCTGCCCCTCGGAAACACTTGTAACAAAGGGTAACTAACATTAACCAGTCAGTGGAAATTGAAGGATGAGCTTAAACACCTCAACACCTCATTTAATGGTATATCCTCAACACTCACTAAAGCAATAATTAAAAGGAATAATTCATTTGAGACTCCTGCGATGCTCAGAGGTTGTTGGGTTACAACACCCTATCATCCCTAACTGATAGTCATGTCAGCCAGTCCTGATGGGAGTTGAACTGCATCCATACCCCAATTTAAAGTCTCTCAAACAAACAACATCATTGAGAGAAGTGCTAGAAAGAATGAAATACCATACTAGACACAAAAAAAGAAGTATGAGTATTACAGGGTGGCAAGCAATCACCCCACAGTATAGTCCCTTCCAGCCGTTCAAAAAAGCATCTTTTTCAAAACATAGATTGTATCTGCCCATCTTTACTCCCTCCATTTTCAACAAAAGGTGTAGGAAACGAAAGGAAAGATGGCTGGAAAGCTTGGAAGGAAGCTGAAAAGCACCTTACCTTTAGGATGAAAACCTTGCCATAGAATGGCATTTCAAGAAAATGGATTGTATCCCCAAAGTCCTGCACAAGAAATATTAAAGTCACATGAGTTTAACATTTGTCCTTTTACTGTCTCATGAAAATTTCCAGGATTGTAGTACTCCCTCCCCCACCACTTTTTATTAACTGAGCTGGCCCCAAGGTTAAACAGCAGGCAATCCTATACTATCTTGTCTAAATGATTCACTAAACGCCAGTCTAATAACTTCCATTGCTTCTGTAAATTATCTAGTCCCCGAGCATCCAAGACAATTATTCCAGTTTAGAGTGAAACCACCAAGAAGTCTCTTAGTATATGCCCTGGCTGCCCTAATTTGGCACACAGATGAACTACTTAAGGGAGCATTCTTGGTTAATCTCAGTGGTTGTAGTGATTCAACAGAAGTAAAAAAGACAGGGAGTAGGTATAACTATTTAAACTATGACTTACAGTGGATATAAAATACCAGGGTTTTGAGCAGGGATGAAATGCTCCCAGTTCAGACCGGATCGCCCGATCCGGTAGCGATGGTGGCAGGTGGTTCGGAGAACTGATATCAAAAATCCCTGCGCCCACCACCACCAGCATGCCCAGCTGAGCCGCACAATCATCAGAGGCTTTTTAAAAAAACTTTTAAAAACATTTTTTCTTTGGAAGAGGTTGTAGAAAAAATGTTTTTAGAAGTTAAAACATAAAAGTATGTTGTATTCAAGGTGGAAAAACTTCTCAAGTGATTAATCTTGGTCTGATTTTTTACAGCTTCAAAACCTGGTGTTTTAACATAGGTGTATAGACTTTTTATATCTACTGTATCCACAGGAACATTTTGCTTTTCCATCAAGAATTTGGTGCCAAGTGAATCCAGATAAACTGTGTTAATCAATTATATATTGTGTATCTCTGATGGTGCAGTGGTTAAAATGCAGTTATCACAGGGAAATTCTGCCCACAGCCAAGTTCAATCCTGACTGGCTCAAGGCTGACTCAGCCTTCCATCTTTCTGACATTGATAAAATGAGGACCCAGCAATATGCTGACATTGTAAACTGCTAAGAGAGTATTGTAAAGCACTACAAAGTGGTATATAAGTCTAAGTGCTATTGCTACTGCTATCCTTATTTTGCTTTGATAAATATTAATAAGGGAAGATTACAGGCAGTTTCGCAGGTTTTACTCCTGAGAAACAGAATCCTGCAAAAGGCTTACATAGTCTACATGAAATATTATACTCTACATTTCCCCCTCTCTGGTACAATTGTTGGGTCTCCGTGGTCCAACTTCTTCCCTTTTCCTTCTCAATTTAGAATTCAGAATGAACAGAAAGTGCTGCCTCCTGGTCATGAGCAGCAACTGGGAAGAAAATATGCTTCCCTCAAATTATTCAGGCTTATTCAGTAGGTCCTTGTTATTATCATTTTTAAATTAAATTTTGCTCTACAGCAAAGTTCATAAAAACTGAAACCAAAGAGACAGGAGGATATCAGGTCCTTATTAAAATTTATCCGAGAGGTCTCAATGCAAGAATGATAAAGTGATACACCAGGTAATACCATAGCAATACAGAGAGCATCAGCAATTTTTGATACTGGAAAGTATCAGAAAACTTCAGCACTGCTTTTTCTAAACATTTCCAGGTGACATGACTAGTTCTAGGACAGTGATGGCTAACCTTTTTGCCATCGTGTGCCAGGAAAGGGGGGCGGGGGGTGGGAAAGCTTCGTGTGTGCGCGTACCCACACCCATAATTCTATGTGCCCAGTGCATGTGCACACGACCCCCTCCCCCCCACTCCTGGCACGCGATAGCCCAATAGGCCCATTTTTCTTTCTCACCTGGCTCCAAATCCTCTCTATGCATTTGGGGAGTTGGAAAACGGGCTGTTTTGGGCCTCCGGAGAGCCTCCGAGGGGGTGGGGAAGACTGTTTTTGCCCTACCCAGATGCATAGAGGAGATCTGGAGGATCTGGAGTGAGAAAGAAAAACGGGCCTTCCGCACCACCACCCAGGCCCTCTGGAGGCAGGAAACAGCCTGTTTCCCTATTTCTAGTGGGCCCAGAAGGCCTGAAAATCAGTTGGCCGGCATGCACATGTGTGCCGGAGGTGAGCTGGCGTGCCAGGCAACATGGCTCCGCGTGCCACCTGTGGCACCCGTGCCATAGGTTTGCCATCACTGTTCTAGGATTTCTGCCAGCAGTCACTCAGAAATTTAAACTTACTGTGCATTTCTCAAAAATCCAGTTTTCTTCTTGGGTTAAGATCTGATCCATCACCTCCATTGCTACTTTGCCTTGCCGGACATATTCTCTCTCCTAGGCCAAAATATGAAACACAGCTTAGCAACACATAATTCACTTTATACTCAGCAGATGCTGATATTTCAAGTTCATTAGATCAAGACTTAATTTAATCTAGTATGATACAAGGAGATACTCTTGGCTACATGAAGCACCAACCAGACATCCCTTCATTTACCATCTGCACTCTGTATATCCCCATGCTGTTCCCGGGAGTCAAAGTGATCAAATTCTATGACAGGTGCCATTTCAGGGTGAATGAAAGAAGAAACTCTGTTGTCCATTGAATCAGTATAAAATCAGCTTTCTTGAAAACAAGAACGTAAAACATAGAACATTAGAGTTGGAAGGGCTCATGGAGGTCTTCTAGTCCAACCCCCTGCTTGAGCAGGAGACCCTATTATCATTTCAGACAAATGGTTGTCCAGTCTCTTTTTGAAAGCCTTCAGTGATGGAGCACCCACAATTTCTGAAGGCAAGCTATTCCACTAGTTGATTGCTCGCAACATTAGGAAATTTCTCCTTAGTTCTAGGTTGCTTCTCTCCTTGGTTAGTTTCCAACCACTGTTTCTTCTCTTGTCTTTTGGTGCTTTGGAAAATAGTTTGATCCCTCTTCTTTGTAGGAACCCCTCAATATTGGAAAAGTGCTATCATGTGCCCCCTAGTCCTCCTTTTCATTACTCTAGTCGTACCCAATTCCTGTAACTGTTCTCCATATGTTTTAGCCTCCAGCCCCCTAATCATTTTTTTAGCATTTCTATCCACTGTTTCCAGAGTCTCAACGTCTTTTTGTACTGTGGTGACCAGAACTGGATGCAGTATTCCAAGTATGATGTTACTAAGGCTTTGTAAACTGGTACTAGAACTTCGTGTGATCTTGATTCTATCCCTCTGTTAATGCAGTCTAGGATTGCATTGGCTTTTTTGGCTGCCTGCTGCACACTGTTGGCTCATATTTAAGTGATTGTCCACTAGGACTCCAAGATCCCACTCATAGTTACTGATATTAAGCCATGTTTCACTTAATCTGTACTTATACAATTGGTTTTTCTTACCTAACTATAAAACTTTATTTTTATCTCATTGAATTTTATTTTGTTAGACAGGACCCAGTGTTCAAGTCTGTCAAGATCTTTTTGGATCTTAAGCTTGTCTTCTGGGGTGTTGGCTATTCCTGCCAGCTTAGTGTTGTCTGCAAATTTGATGAGTCCAATTACCTCATCTAGATCAGATATTGAATAATACTGGGCCTAAAACATAACCTTGGGGTACCCCACTGTTACTTCCCTCCGTATGGATGTAAATTTTACCTCAAATTCAAATTAAATTTAAGGATAATCTCTCTCCCTTCCCCTAGGTTATATTAGAAAAAAAATGTCTTATTTTAAGTTGAATATTTGTTAATTTTCAGTAATCTTTCCATAAATATTCAATAGTACTGTCTGAAGAGGCTTAATATAAATTTGCCCAAACAAGTTATTGTGAAGTCTTTTAAATACAAGTGGGGGTTTCCTTAAAAACAAAACAGAAACGCTAATCATATGATCAGTTTAAATATTACTGCCCTAGTTGCATGCTTACTTTAAAAAAAAAAGAATTCAGGTGTCACACCTACTGCTTCAACAGTAAGACTAAATAAGCAAATCCAGGCTTTATGTCTTACACGTTTTTTCAAAAGCTACCTCTCCCAATCTAAATCGGCACCAGCCTACCATCTCTGCTGTTTTATTTCTCCTAATACTAAAAACATAAAACCTATTACTCATTCAGGGAAGCAAATACAAATTGTTTGTCCATGTCACAACAGGACCAGCATGCTACTATTGTACCAAAAACTATGGGCTTATGGACCTTCTTTGAGAAGTTGGTAGAAAATATTAAGACAGAATAATCCTGCCCCCTGGTGGATAGCAAGAAACAAAAACAAGAGACAAGTGGATTTTTCTAATAAGTCTGGGATAGGCATGTCCTACCCACAGTCTGTTATGTGGCCCAGCACAACTAGTAATGTGGCCCCACAAGATCATAAACTTTTGACATGATTCTGTGGTTTACATACATTAAGTATATTATTATTATTATTTATTATATTTATATACTGCCCTTCTCCCGAAGGAGTCAGGGCGGTGTACAGCCAAGTTAAAACACATAGATAGAAAATTTAAAAACAATTTAAAACAAAATTAAACAGTTTGGCCCATAACTAATTAAAAAACCAATTTTAAACCAAATGAAAAGATATTGTGTATTTTATATGGGGTCCAAGACAATTCCTCTTCATTCAATGTGGCCCAGGCTAGACAAAAAGTTGGGACACCCAAGGTCTGGGATGCACAGTGACTATTGACATTTATGCAGGAAAGATTCAATCCCTGACAAAGCTTTGTTTGATGCTCTATTTTAGGGAAGTATATTCGTCAAACAACAGAAGAGATTTTAGATTCCTCTGAAAGCCACAGGGTTCTCCAAGAAGTAAGATATTACCCTACTTACAAAATTTGTATGAAGTTAATATAAATATCTGTGATAAATGCTGAGATATTTCAGAATATAAACCGCAGAGTATATTTGAGCACCTGTCCTGGGAAATGTTTCCTTGGATATTTTAGAAACCCATCACATTTCTAGCTGTATGTGAATTGAAAGATGAGCAAAGGGATTTAATATACCTTCACAGTAAAATAGATAGATGGGTGAGGTGGCATTACTAAATGATACCTGATCCTTTTCCATTACTATTATGGGTTGCTGCCCACTATTGTACTCTTGCTTAGACTAAGCTTTTGCTTCTATTTTATTGCCATACCATTGTGCAATTTAGATTGGACACTTGACAGAAAAACAAATAGATTTTAAAGAATACTAGCATGCATTATATTATATGAAAACAGAAAAATATAACACAAAATATGACAGCCCCAAAGGGTATTGCTATATTGAGGCATACCTCATCAGTTACTGCGCTTTTCCCCATAACTTCATCATCTGACTCATCTGATCCTGCATTAGAGAGAAAAATAAATAAATATTTACAAGTTTGGATATGACTTTTAGAAGTATTATGTGTAAAGTAGGAAGAAACATTTCTAGCTCTAGAATTCCTTGACAAAATCAACTATTCTGGGAGAAAATAAACCAAAATAGGAAATTCTAGATATTTCCTATTATGTATTCTAAACATTTAAATTCCAGTTTGGGTCACTCAGTTAGGAGTTTGCTTTTAGAACATGCTGAGGGATAAAAACTGCTAACCCTAAGAAAAACTAATCCTTCTTGTTTCTGTATGAATTGATGGTTTGTCTTACAACTGGAAGAAGGCAGGCCTAAAAATAGCAATAGCAATAAGCACTTAGATTTATGTGCTATATGAATGTGATTCGTGTAAAGGCAGAAGGCTTACAGATTACATAATTCTATACTCATTCCGCAGAACCATGAATCAAATGTTCCTATAAACATTGCATCAATTTCCCCCATCTAATTATGTTGACATTAGATATAATCTGGACCCTAAATTATGAAAAAAACCACTGGGCAATTTTCTGTGTATATTAGAATTTGCGGTTCACAGCAGACTTTACCTGCTGGAAGCACACTAGTACGTTAGGAAACAGTTGCTAAAAAATATCCAGGGTGTACAAACTGATCCCCTTTTATATCTGCTCCTTTTTATTAACAGAGAAGTGAAACAGCCTTGTCATATTTGTGTCAGCTATTACAATAAAAGGGACCGAAGTTCACAAAAGAGAAATCATGTGAATGTCATGTGTGAATTTATAACTTCTATGTTCTCCATCAGGCCAATTCTTAAATTCATCATTATAAAAAGTTGGTTAGCAAGTGTTTGAGAGGAAGAAATATCAGTTACCTGCAACAGATTCTGGAGGGGAATAGAACTGCCCATCTGAAAGTGCTCCTGAATAAAAGAGTGGTCCGCGGGACACAGCAGCCTGAGCTGCCACATACCCTGAAGAGAAGAGAAGAGAAGAGAAGAGAAGAGAAGAGAAGAGAAGAGACAAGAGACAAGAGAAAAATTGGTTGGCTTAGCCATTATCTTGTGATACTTATTGCTCAATCTACACAATACATGACATGAGAAAGCCTGAATGAAAGGGAAAATGACATTTGAAAATAGTGAGCAATCTTCTTAGAAATTAAGACTATTTCACAAACTGGGACTGTAACTTTCACTAAAGTCCAGGAGAGACTGAAAGACTCAGAAAGGTTGATCAATTTTTCATTGTTCACTGGTGAGAAAGATAAAAAAAATATAATGCCTAATTAGGAAATACTGGTCTAATGAAGGACTGACTTGGCCTTAATTGAAGATCTATCTGTGTAAGAATAAAAAGCAAATCAGAGTGAAAACTGCAATTTCGTTCTTTCAATTCAGATTAGCAAACACTCAGTGATGAAGAGTTTTAGGAAAACACAGTGGTCTGGCTGGCTGTTCACTGATCTAGCAGTTGAGATTACTACAAACAAATGTATCCTACATCCTGTCAAGCAACAGCTCATATGATGATTCTATCATCAGGGTGAAAGTTACTATTAATGTTTTTTAAGTGAATGAAACATAATGAAACACATACCAGTTCTTTTTTTTCCAACAATTTTACCCATTTATTTCTCAAATGTATATATCACCAGAATCCAAAGACCCCTGGATTGGTTAGACTAAATATTACCTCCAAAGAATAGACACAATTTTAAAACCAGGCCTTTCTATTTCTAATACAAACTAGAAATTGTCACCAGCATACTTTTGGGGTGTTAATAGGATGCAAGTCTAGAGATTTCATGATTACTGAACAGTATTTTAAAAAGTTGCCAGGCCAGTAACCCATCTGCTTTTCAAACAATTGCAAATCATGACCACAACATCAAAGTCACATAAAAATCTAATTACATCATAGCAGATCATGAACCTGTACATTCTGCTGGAGAAACAAGCAACTGTTTGTAGCATGTTTAGATTCAGAAAAGCAGTTTTTGCTTTTGTATAGCAGCTGGCCAAACTACTATAACTTTTCAGCTTAGTCTATCTGCCTGTCACATCTCAAAAGCAACTTGTTAAATCAATGGAGAGCTTTTTTCATCTAAGCAATCTCAGTTATGTTTCTAGATTAAAGATGACATCTTAATCCCACCATTTTTACAATTTTTTTTGCAGTATGTCAAAAATAAAATGAGACAGAAAGAAATGATTTGTCATGGGTAAATTCTAACTTCCTTCTACTTATAATTAAAAGGTAGAATAGAATAGAATAGAATTCTTTATTGGCCAAGTGTGATTGGACACACAAGGAATTTGTCTTGGTGAATACGCT
>JANHZT010004846.1:114385-127246 GCA_032468215.1 Stegonotus admiraltiensis
CTCTCAGTGTACATAAAAGAAAAGATACATTCATCAAGAATCATAAGGTACAACACTTAATGATAGTCATAGGGTACTAATAATCAAATCATATTAGGAAACAGTCAACATAAATCGTAAGGATACAAGCAACAAAGATACAGTCGTAAGTGGAAGGAGATGGGCGATAGGAACGATGAGAAGATTAATAGTAACGCAGATTTAATAACTAGTTTGACAGTGTTGAGGGAATTATTTGTTTAGCAGAGTGATGGCATTCGGGGGAAAAACTGTTCTTGTCCTGTTCTTTATTTAAAAAGCAAAGAAGTCTTAAAATATTGGGTCTAAAGTAGCAAATGCTTCCCTGAATTCTATAAGGAAGTTTCTGATCAGAATGCCTCACCAAGAAAGCTGGTAACACCATTTTAATAGGTGAAAGAGCAGCTTTATTTGACACACCAGCCCTCACTGGATAAGCAGACTCACATTGTTCTTCCTCTATCTCCTGTGGCAAGACTTTGAAATCCAAAAACCATGTTTCTAGCCAGGCTAGGACAAAGGAAACGATGGGCAGAAGGTAGCCAAATGCCCCTTTGGTCAGCAGCTGTTGCATGAAGAAAGAAAAAAAGGAAAGAAGTTTCAAGACACATATTGGCGATCACTTAACATTTATCAGAGCCTTACAATTGGATTGGAACTACAACCTCATACATTTCAGGCATAATGACCACCAACTACAGCTAGACTTCATATAGTGACTGCCTCATTTAGCATTGTTTGCACTTATGATGGTGATGAAAAAGTGACTGTACAATCAATCCTTGTATTTATGAACTTTACAAGTTTGCTAAGGGAAGCTGAAATAAGATCATAAGCCTCACTGCAGTTTCACTTAGTAGTCTCAGTTGTAATCACTAAATGTGGACTACCTACAGTGTATGGGAATTATAGCCAAGACACTTGGACGGTGTCAGCTTAACGAAGGTTCAGTATTACTGAAATATTCAGTATTTCTTAAAGACTATCATTCACCATCTTGGAAGATCAGCTGTTTTGAGTAAAGTATTTTATTTCCAAGCAAACTTTTGCACCTCCAATCCTATTATCACCACTGAAATTTTAATGATGAACTAAATTCCCATGAGCTAATATGGGATATTTTAATCTGCTCCAACCATTAGAAAGGTGGCTGCAAAATTTCAAATAGAACCCATTTTTTTTAATGAACTCACATCTGAGAAGATAACTTTCACTATCAGGAAAGTGCTGCAAACCAATGTAGTGATCTTGGGGATGAAGAGGAGAGAAGGAGAAAGGAAAAAGAAGACCCATTACAAGAGCAACTTGGGAAGCTACAAAATTATATAATTAAACATATTTTGTAAAGAATTTTCTCTTACCGCTATGACCCACCAATGACGGAGTTTAAAAACAGCATATGCAAGCAGTAGTACCGAGAACCGGAAAAAAGCCAAGAGCTAATAAAAATGAATATACAACATATTTATGAACAATGATGAAGTCCTGAGAAATACAATACAATTATTTCTGAGTGAACTAAATTAATAGAAAACTGTAAACTGCTGGCAGTGTAAGAAGATTTTTAGAGACTGAAAAATAATTCTACAAAATGCAACAGCTGATAGGTTTTAACAGCCATGTGAATTATTTAGTAATAATTTCCCCTGACAAAAAAAGGCCTCCATTTTTTTTTAAAAAAAAGACCATTGCAGCAGAATACTTACAAATATGTCAAAAAATGATGTTTTAAACTTGTAATTGATGACTTCTTCTTTTAAATTGACTTGGATAGTTTTGATAGTCTGAAAATAAATAAGATTAAAGAAAATGACATTAATAGAGTGTGATGGATAGACAATGATTAGCTGGGATTTTTTTTACTATGAGCACTGCCCCTTAGAGTCAGACACAACTAGACAGGGGAAACCTTTACCTTTTATTTAAACTTTTTTAGCCTTCCCCAATTGGTGCCGCCAGGTTTGGTGGGAGTACAATTCCTAGAATTCAGAACCAGAATAGCCTCTCATCATGCATAAACCCACATCTCTGAAGACACAAGGAAAGTTTTAAGATAATGCACCATTTGTATCTTGAGTACAACACTGTTTTGAGTATAAAATCATCTGTTTCATGTTCAAAACATAATATATGAAGCATTATTATAAGCTTGAAACATTTCCAAAATTTTTGAAAAACCATATTTTGTACTCAAGGACAGCAATTTTGCACTTGGGATATGACATTTTCTGAAGTATTGTGCTTGAAATGGTTTGAAAGAGACCCTAGGAAGTTTCTTCTAGGCCAGGGGTCCCAACCCCCCTCTGTGGACCAACATCAGTCCACAGTATACCAGGCTGTGCAAACAAGCGAATCCCCATCTGCGGCATGCAGGCAGCACACCAAACCATGCCCCCTCTGATCCACAGAAAAACCTCTCTCCACGGAACCGGACCCTGGTGCCCAAAAGGTTGGGGGCTGCTGTTCTAGGTAATACTGGATAGCTCAGGAGAATAACATATAGCACTACAATTGGCTCTAGTCCATTCTGATTTGGCTCATAATTTTTATTACATATCTTTTAGTGACAAATTGTTGAGAAAACTGGAGATGGGTTAGTTCTACAAGAAAGGGTACTATAGATGACCAGGGTAAACCAAGGGTGGGGTGAAATGCATGATCAGTTTGGAATTACAACACCCTCATAAGAGACCCAAGTCCAGCCCTGCTGGAAGTCTGTTGAGTCTTATCTGATGCCAATTTGCCTTTACTGTTAGTAGATCATATTTCTGTGTGTATAGGTAGCATGAAATAAATGTTTAGTACTTCTGAACTTTATCCTAGCTCCTGATTTCTTGCACCTGACAGCAGCAAGTTTAATTTGGAATGATTATGTCTTTAGATCAGTTTATTGGGGATTTTATATATCAGCCAAGTTATGGATATAATCACTAGTCTGAGCCACTGAAATATGTATAAAAGGCATTAAATAGCAATGTGAATCAACTAGCCCACTAAAGAAGACTAATTTATTGGGCCAAATACAAATTAAGTTCACATTGCACAAATATCTAGTTCAAGATGAATTCTTGTGGCAGTAATTCCATTTTGAGCGATTAATAACAAGGCTCCAACCATAGTGCCAAGATTCTCTCCCCTACCCTAAGCAACAGGGTGACTGCGCAGACTGATAGAATTGCTATCCTACATTCAAGGCCTAACTACAACTAATCCATAATGGAGACCAGAAGATGCACTTCTGGCAGAGGGGCAGAATCTCATGTCATAACCTCCATTGTCCCTGAGGCCAGCCCCATTATTTACGGTATTTATTTATTTAATTAAACTGTATACTGCCCATCTGGCTATCACGTGACTATAATAAATAAAGAAACCTGTGAAACATCTGGGAGCAATACAGACAGATCCATACATCTTCCCCAAATCACTTTCAATGACATGCACAAAATTTGTAGCTAATTGGGGGCCAGGTCCTGGATAGTCAGATTGTCCCATTGACTACTTTCAACAATACTGCAGATATTCAATTGACTACTAGAAGAACCTCCACAGTTTTTGCAAAGCCTAACTATTTTACTTGTTCTCTACTCAGCTATCATTAAAATGTTCTGAACTTTATTGGGATTGTTATTCTTAGTTGGCTTGGCATTTCTTAGGTTGAGGAAGAATAGTTCTCTAGCGTCATATATTTATCTGAATTCTGCCCAACATTGGCAGACTCTTTTTATCTTAATGCTCCCTGTTTGATCTGGACCTCTCAAACAAGTATCAAGCAATAACAAAAGAGCAGTGGTGGGATTCAAGTAATTTAACAACCAGTTCTCTGCCCTAATGATTTCTTCCAACAACCAGTTTGCCAAACTGCTCAGAAAGTTAACAACCAGTTCTCCCGAAGTGGTGTGAACTGGCTGAATCCCACCACTGCAAAAGTGTTAAAAACAAACATGCAACATGAATGTTAAGAGTGATAAACCAAGCATCAGACACGTATTATGAATATAAAGTGCAATGTTAGTAAAATTATTCAGAGCAGCATAGCCTAAAAGCTATTAACAAATTATGCTATGAATTAAAATGTTTAATAGGTAGCAACAAATAGCAATCTTACTTTTATCAGATGTCAGAGGAAAATATATCTAAAAAGTACCTGCCCTGAACTCTATTCTATTCCACCTCTAAATGCTTTCATTTAGAACAGCATTTTTCCCCAGGCCAGGGAATTCTAGGAGTTGAATTTTACACGTTACAAGTAGCTGAGATTGACAAACACTGCTCTACAAGAATCCCTAGCCCAGAGTTAGACAATATTGACCTCTGCCAATTGACTTAGATAACTCCTGTGAATGCAAGTCATTTGCTATTTTGGTCAGTGTTTATAGAAATTCTACCCAAGAACATCAGTGAGAGGTTAGATGAATCCCTCAGTGCCATTATCTAGAGTGGATGCAGATATGATGGAGATTCTTCTCTCTCCATTTGTTCTTATGGATGTGAAGATTCCCTTCCCTCTATTTGTTTTTGTGACTGAATTGTTAAAACAACTGCTCTATACAATGGAAAGACTGAATCTTGCTTCTAGCAGGACAAGTTTTCCTTTACTTGTGCAGTCTGTTCTGAGGAAACTGATTGGCTCATTTGAGGCTATAATATTATCAGGAAAACCACATGTCATTTCCTGTGAATATGGTATTTAGGCTTTTCATTGTTTCCCTTCCTTTCAAAAAACCCCTCCTTTTTTCTAATCCTTTAAAAGCAAGGAAGCAGAGTGAATGGGTGGCCATATGATGAATCTCTGCTCATTTGTCTGTTAAAGAAGTTGTGGTTTCCAAATCTAAAAGAGTGGCATTCAAGAGATCTATAAGTTACTGTACTTGAGCTACTTTCTCACAATGGTTCCTACTGTGGACTATACTGACACGTTGCATGTGAAGAGGGTAGAGTGAAGTGACCAAACATTCCATTTCTATCATATGGTTCTTCCCATTTCCAATGACTCTGTTCTTACTGATATGCTATATTGAGAAATGTTTTGTTTACAAAGAATATTGTTGGAATGCTCCATAGTTATTATGTATTCTGTAAATTAAATTGTGCTTAATAAAATTTCTGTTCCAAAGCTCTATTATATCTTTGACACAATTAGTTACCTTTTAGACATGAACTACAACTCCATTTTCTCTGCACACTTGGCCAATAAATTAAGAAGCTCCCAAGTTGGAAGAATTGCTGAAAGAGTACAGAACTAACTGCTGCAGATGACTAGGAGTATAATATTACTTCTACAAGGAGTAGTGTTTTCAAATGCTCTGAGGAACCAATTGGAACATGTCTGCAACCAGGAAGGAATGTTTTTCCTTAGAATCAAATTGATTTCTATTCTTATAAACACAATGTGTAATCTGAGTAATTCACCTGAGTCATTACCTCACTAACTGGTAGCATACAATAGCATTGATATGTGTAGGTTTGTTTATTGGTGCAGATACAAAATGGCCTTCCTTCTATGCCTAACAATTAGAACAATTCCAAGAGGTTAATCATTACTGTTTTTGTCCCAAGCAGGTTTACAAGTGAAATTAAAAACTTGCAGGTTTGACTCAGCCCCTCTTATGGTTTGTGTTTAAAGCTGAAAAGACCAGGCAATCAGGCCCAAAATCCAATGAAATAGTAGCCTTTTTTCCCACTCTTGTCCCCTAAGACGAAAACTAGTTTTGTATGCTACAGTTAGCCTGGGCAATTATTTACCCAATACAGGGCTGGGCATCTCCAACTGATGCACTGTATTTCATCCACTGCGATAGCTGTAAAGAAAAGTGTCTCTGGGGAAACTTTTATTTCCCTAATTATTTGAGTGAAATAGGGAAGGAGGGGGAAGGAATCTAGGGGGTCAGGAGAGAAGACCTTATTTGCAAAAAACAGCTTTTTGACTCACATTCAGTTCAATTATCCAGAGGAGTGAGATGAAGAGAAGGTCAAAAGTAACAAAGAGGCAGAAGGTTCGCCGCACATCAGAAATGGCCCTTCTTCTCACGGGAGAAAAGTAATGTGGAGAAAACCCTGGGGAGTGTGAAAGTGAGGAAGCAATGGCAGGAAGACTCTGCTCCAAATCAGTGTTCTGGAAGTTATACAACTTGCTCATCCTTGGAGAGAACAGTGAAGTGGTTGATATTCATGTACAGACGTGTCATCCGTGATCTTGTCAATGGATCATCTGTTTTGAGGGAAAGGGGAGAGAGGAAAAGAGAAAACACATAGATAAGGCCTTCTAGATGTTAAACCTACTATTTCTACCAAGGAACTCGGGATGGCATTAGATAAAAGCCCAAGCATATTTCTGAATTAGACCAGATTGATTTGCCATGGTTGTACAATGAGCTCATGGCAAGTGGAATCCCATCGCTACCGCCTCTTCACAAGGTACACAGGCAAAGAAATTCAGTATCCTAACACAGATAGGAGGGGTATAGGGGGAATAGAAAAGCTCTTGCACAGAATGAGCTGAGATAAATCTAAATACAAACAATTCACTTTTAATATTTGCTTTGATTTTGTCTCCATCAAGATGGGACTTATTTTGTGGGGGCAGGAATGAATGTGACTTCCTATCTCCTTCCCCATTGAATTTCCTTGTGGGAATCTGGGAAGTTGTCAGGAAGCATCCAAAATTCCACTCCATCCCTCCCGCCAGCTTCCCATTTTCTTTGCAAACGCAAGGCCAGCAGACAGAAAAGTGGCGGCTAGGGAGGTAGGAGGTTAGGTATGGTGCATGGGGGGGGTGGCGGCGTGGGTCAGGAAGGCTGTGTGAGTAGGTGCAACAAGTATCACAGGGGTCAGGGAAAGTGTGGGGGAAGGATTCTGTGAGAGGTTATATGAGGTTGGGGAGGGTATGCGAATGGGTGGCATGGATCAGGAATAGTACATTGGGATATATGATAAATCTGTCTGTGTTGGGTAGTGCATGTGAGGGTGATGCAGAATGATACTACATGGGGGTCACAGGGGTTGCAAGAGGTGCTATGTGTGGTGGGGTTGGAGAGGGCATGTGGGAGAATGGAATAAGTCAGGGTCAGTGCATGGAGGTGTGCAAGAGATGCCACATGGGTTGGAGAAGGCCTGGAGAGAGTGGGGTGGGAAAAGTGTGCAAGGTTTCCTTCCACTGTGTTTGCCCTCCCTCCCTCTGCCGCTGTGTGTGGAAGAGAGGGAGGGCTTAGAATGGCTAGGAAACTTGCAGAACACTGAAAATGATGATCATGTGACTGCAGCCGCCACTGCCGCCAGACCATGGTAGTCACAACTTCCCCAAATTTTGTTCCTCTGAAACAACTGGTTCTGTAAGTTAGCCCATTTGATTTTGCCCTATTATGCACCCTTTCATCCAGCTAAAGTTACAGACACAAGAGTTTTAGTAGTTTATAAATTAGGCAGTCTCCTTATAAATTCAGGAAGTCTCCTAAAGGATGTTGAATACGAGTGATCTTTTAGGAAAACTGAACAACTGGTAAGGAATTGTGACATTCACTTATGAAGTATTGTTTGGTAGGTTCAATGGCAGAATGAAAGCAAGTATGAAAATGTTGGGCCATCCTATTCCAGCTTCTGTCGGTTGATCCATGTCGGGGGGGCAGGGATGAGAAAATTTTATCCCCCTCCCTAATATCTACAACTGTTGTATCAGATGGTTGTTTGCAGATTTGGAAACAATCAAAGGTCATCTAATCCAACTTTCTACCCAAAGACAGCAGGGTTGGAAGAAGTATTCCGCAATAACTAGACTCTAGAAGCAAATTACATGGGAGGTGGGGGAACAGCTCAATCTTCCCCATACCCCATACCCCATTTGCATTTGCTTGGGATAAGGCCAGCCACCCAACAATCAATCCATCCAGATCAAATTATAAAATCAAAATTGCAATTTAAAAACATCCAACAGCAAAAGAGCTTTGTTCCTCAGTTTAGCTAAGCTCCAAGAACAGGGTGTGTGTGTGTGGAATTTGGGATGGGGGAGGGGGTGAAGTTTCAGATCTGCAAAAAAAGTAAACTGTCCAAATTATGAGTCACATGTTACATCTCCCCAAGTGGCAGCTTTCATCATAAAATTTATGCCAGTTACGACCGAGGCAATTAGACTTTCCATCTGTGCATTTTGCAAGGAAAAGCTACAATTTACACATGTGTGTGCCCTTTCCATAAAGGTTGCTACGAATGTAGGCATCAAACTTGGTTCCCAAGCAACATTCAAACAATCTCTGCTAAAATGACCTTCAATCACTAAGCTTCACTGGATTTGGGGGTGGGGAAGGAAGAATGTCACTGTAAATAATAGTGTAAGAACTGGCAGTTTTATTCCTTATTGGAGGCTTAAAGTTCAGCCATTTTACAATTCCCTTACAATATATGCCTGCACGTCTGTTGATATCACTGCACAACTTTGAGAACACTTACATTTCTATCATAACATCCATCTCAAAAAAGATAAATAATGAATCATAACTAATCCCTCTTCAGTGTATCTCTGGTTAAAAAAAACAAAAATAGAGATTTTTTAGAACAAAGCCTAGGGATTATAGAAGAGAAGAATTTGGTTACCAAAATTGAGGGGAAGTGAACATACATTACCAAAGTTTTTAAAAAAATTTTATTCTAAATAAATAAAAAATATACAGAACCCCTAATATTTATATAATATTGGTTTAATTATAAAATAAGAGCTGTCATTTTACTGAATAGTCAGAAAAGTTGCCTGTTTCATCAGATTGCACAACCTATTTGTGCCGCCACATAGTAGCTCTTGCTTCACAGTTGGCAGAGGTGAGTCTCTAGACTTATTAGGAAAAAAACATTTTCTTGTAAGCCCACCTTTTTTAACAACGCCCTTACAACCTAACTCTAATCAATTAGTAAGTAATCTAAGTTATTTGGCTCTGAAAATGTCCATCAAACATGTTAGGAAGTTGCAGGATCCAATCTGGGTCGGTCATCGGGACCAGAGGTTTTAGTCTTCCCGAGCTTTCGGACTTGTGCTGGATCCCATCCTTAGGAAACTTGGAAGACTAAATCTCTGGTCCCAATGACTGACCCAGATTGGATCCTGCAATATTATTCCAGATGACGTATATTTGCATGTATATAATATATTAATGTTAGGAAGTCCTTCTATATTCAAAGTCACTGCTATTGGGCAGGTGGAGGTCATGGTTGAGATGGCTGTGCCCAACTTTAGCTAGCAGACCAATTGCAACTCTACCTGAATTATGAGATTCTTGCATGGTCTTTGTCACTTTGAAAATAGATCACTGCAATGCTCTATACATGGGACTGCCTTCAAAGACTATTCAGAAATGGTTATTGATGCAAAATGCAGTGCCTCAGTTTATAGTGGATATTACCTGTCAACGGCACATTTTGCCTGAACTTCAGGCCTATGTTGGTGGCCAGTATGCTTCTAAATGCAATTCAGAGTTGCTACTGACTTACAAAATCAGTTATGTTTTTCTGTTGCTGGCCTGACCCTGTGAAACAGTCTCCTCCTCAAAATTAAGGCTTGTCCAGCCCCTTTTCCACACAGAGTTGGTAGTTTCCTGGTTATGAGTATTGCCACTGTTTTATTACTTCATGTATTTTTACTCACTTTGTGGGGAGAAAAGCAGCAAACAATATATATATAAAATAAAGTTGTTGTTTCAGTTATTTTTAGCATCATCCTATACTTTTACTACAGATGTTTTAAATGCCAATTGTGAATGTTTCATTTTTAATTGCTATTCTAAACTGCCATGAGTCTCAAATAATTTGGTGGCATATAAATGCAATAAATATGTGTTTAAATATGTGAAGACATATAAGATTATTTGTCATGGTAACTGAGAATTTTGCTTAACTGTGTTGGGAATTCCTTTTTTCCCTTTTTTTCTATTTTTCATCTTCTTCAGCTGACAATGAAGATTTGACTTACGTCCTACTTTTATCTTTAATCAACTCAAGGCAACAAAAGTTCCTGTCTTCTGTTTTCTTCATAGCAGCAACCCTATGATGAAGGTTGGGCTATAAGACAGTCACTGGTCCAAAGTTATCCAGGGAGATTTTATGGTTGGGGGAGGACTCTAAGAAAGGGGGTGAGGGAGAGGAAGAAAAATTATCCCTTTCTTTTTAGCCCAACTCCTCAAGCTTCAACATTATAGTTGATTTATTCTCTAAATAAAATATCTATCTGAAAATTGGAATTTTGTATGAACTATTTTCAACTCTTTAAAATATCTGCCTTGAATATTTTACTTGAAACACTTATTATAAATTATGATACCAAGGCAGTAGTGAATACGTTTAAGCATACCACTAACAAGAAATAGGGGTACAACAAAAATCCACCAGACTTCACAAAAGAACAAGGACCAGACTAGCATTTTCCTTCATGCCTTGGATTGCAACTAATTTTACTTTGTTATCTTGGCAATATCAGCTGGAATGAAGAGCGTTCTAGATAAATATACCCAGAAAGAACTCAATGGGAAAGATTGGACTATGAATGGAAAATCTATCAGCATTCCACAGTACAATTTGCAAGGTGTAATTGCAGGTCTAGAAGTAATGTAGAACTATCCCCATTATTTTTGTCTCACAGATATATTTCAATTTTTTTACACTGAGTGAAGGAGCTCCAAAAAGATAACCTCAACATGAAAAAAGTTCATGCTGCTAGTGTCCTGCTCTGTAATGGTGGTTCAGCTAAACCCAATCAAATTTAGGATTATTTAATCTAAGATCATGGAGCAGGCAGAAAGAAGCCAATAAATGACCTAATAAAACATGTTGAGCAGTGATCAAAATGTAGTTCTAATAAATGTAAGGAAAAGCAGAGTCAAAGTAATAAATTAAGTTCTAATTCAGGCAGGCAATTCAAAGGAGGTTATAGGTTTGCTGCTCAAAAAGGTCAAAGAGTTCAAAGTCATTGGTTGTATTTCAATGAAAATACACTCAGTGGCTTGATAAGAGAGTTCAATTCACACGTCATACTAAGAAATATATTCTATGTAGTTTTGGCTTGAACCACTGTAATTTGTAATTCAAGATGTGCTCACTTTCTAACACTTCTATCTTCAGGACTTGCTGAATCTCAAAAGCAAAGTTTAATGCGAAAGGTGTCAAGCCTCCATCTGAGACTTGCAAGTAGAGTTGGATGTAGGGTTATTGAAGAGTAACTGCAATATCCAAGAGACCATTATTCCTACAAAAATATCCCATTAATATGGTAATGGTACACCTTTTAGTCTTCTGAAATCAGCCTCAGGTGACACAATTCCCTTTGTAGTTTTGCAGGATAGCAAAGTTGTAGGAACTTAAAAAAATAGGTCCCAGACTGAAATGAGTCTGTTTTTACTCAGTCTTTGCACCAGACTTTGATCTTGGGTTCAGGGTTTTCCAAAACTTCTCTCAACTCTTCTTCTGAGGGACATAACAATAAGAACACTGTACCTTTAATTTTTGTTACCACATTTGCCTAGATTTCAATGGTTATTATCACTTAAGAACTTTTAAGCACTCGTTAAAGAAAGACAATGAAGGTAGTCCTGAACTTACAACACAATTGGAACCAGAATTTCCACTGCTAAGTCAGATGGTTATTAGATGAGTTGTATTCAATTTTATGACCCTTGTTGTCATGGTTGTTAACTGAATTATGCAGTTGTTAAGTAAATGGTGCAGTTGTTAAGCAAATCTGGCTTCCCTCATTGACTTGTTTGTTGGCAGCCAGGTATGAAGGTCACAAATGGTGATCATGTGACCACAGGACACTGCAACCATTTTAAATATATACTGGTTGCTAAGTACCCAAAATTTAATCATGCGATCTGGGGATACTACAATGGTTGTAAGTGAAAGGACTAGGCACAAGGTTTTTTTTAAATTGCCATTGTAATTTTGGCCATTAAATAAATGGTTGTAAATTCAGACTACCTGTATCAGAAGGAAAGCTAGTATGACAATCTGAAGCGAATGTACTCAATCTATACAATATAAAATTTACTGATGGTTCAGAGGTGATAAATGGTTGAATGGGAGCAGTGGTAGCAATGAAGGCAATTACTTAATGACTTAACAATCAAGGGAATAAAAATAAAACTGAGGAATAATGCAAGTATGAGTAAAATCACTTCCTGATCACAAAAAAATCCTAAATGGCTGGCCCCTTCTGCTTTCAAAAGATGTTTTAAATACACATTTCAGAAGGGTATTCCCCAGGTTCATATAAAGTTATGAGAAAATAAAGAAGCAGAACAAACTGCTATGTTAGCTTGCTACCATTTAGGCATGAAGGCCAACTAGAAGTTGGAAGGTAAAATTATTAAACTTATTTAAGTACATTATCATGAAGTCCTTTTGCTAAGAACAGCACGGCCTCATAAAACAGATTAACACAACAAGGATAGCAGTGTTTGATTACACCTAAATGTTACTCAAAAAAAAAATGAAAGAAAACTCTAATGTTTCAAAACAACAACTCCCTACCCTTCCTGGATAGCCTGATCAGCAGAGATTGCAATGGCAAATTAAAAACACAAGTGTATCAAAAAACCACCCACAACAATCAAGTGGTTCATTACCAAAGTAATAATCCTTACCTCTGTGTAAGAATCCTATTCAGATGAGTACAAACAATTTAGCAGCCCTGAACAAGAGAGAAAGGAATAGAGCATCTATACAATATCTTCCAACAAAATGGATATCCATGCAACTTCATCAAATGGACTCAACTCAATATAACACAAGCTGTAAGTAAGTAAGTAAATTTATTGCGGTCAGAGACCAAATTAAAATACACATAAAAGGGAGTATATTTTACAAATA
>JANHZT010004846.1:127346-139716 GCA_032468215.1 Stegonotus admiraltiensis
GCCCACCCTGCGATGTTCCAACTCATGATGGACCAGGGAAGAGTTGGAGAGCAGATCTTTAACTGTCATTTGGGAGCCAAAACCACCAACAGACCATTACAACCACATGGAATCAGTATAGCACACAAACCAACTAAAGCCCTCCAAAACATTCTAAGTTAACCAAAAGACCCTGTAGCCCCAGAAGAAAAAACAAGTCATCTACAACATAGTGTAAACACTGCAACAACCACTACATAGAACAAACAGGCGGAAGACTAGTAGAAGCATCCATAAACACTAATTAGCAGTCAAAAACATGATGAAAACTCTTTAATTTCACAACATGACACACTTAGCTATAGTTTCCACTGGGAAACTGTGAGTATCTTAGACCAAGCCAAGCCCAAAATGGCTAGAGAATTCCAGGAAGCCTGGCACTCTGAAACATTAGTCATCAATAGGCACACATAGATATAAATATCTACATACTATGCAAAAGAAACAATCAACAAGCCAAAAAGGAAACAAAAGACCAAAGCATCTCCCACCAGCAATCAGCAACCAGAGAGCATAGATTAACATTGACTAACATCAGATCAATAATCAAGAAGAAACAATACCCAAATCAAGGGATTGCCAAACATACTAAAAGCCCAACCAAAAAGAGCAAATATCCCAACACTCAGAGAGCAAAATATAAACTGACAAGCAAACTGCGCTCCTTACTGATGATGTTACCTAGTTTGGATAATGAAATGTCTGCAAGGAAACCACTGAGCTCAGAGGCCACCAAGGACCCCCCTCATTTTAACCCTGAGTTACAAATATTCTCCTTTATTGGAACATCTGCCCACCAACAGAACATGACTCTGCAGGCATATCATGCAGTGGATTCTAATCACTCTCTCTCAGCACAACCTACCTCACAGGATTGTTGGGGTGGAAGAAATGGGAGGAGCAACAATCTCCTATACTTCGTTAAACTCCGGAGGAAAAGGTGGGCTATAAATCAGAGATTACATATCCATAGGTGGTGATTGGCAGTCTTCCCAATCTACTACCCTTTATATGTTTTACCGCAGAGTTTTTAATGCTGTTCAAAAGACAATACAGATTGTGAATTGTTGATTTAAGTCATGTCAGATGGATCAATCCCTTAAAACGGTTGTTTCAATCTCTCACCTTCCGTAAAATGGCAATAACAGATACCGTAAAGCTTAAAAATATTATTATTATAATTCACTAAGCCTACGGAAAATTACCGCAGATTCTGGTCCTCCTGCGTAAACACTGAAACCCCAAATCTGCAATTCAAGGAAAACGTTAATGCTTCTCATAGGGCTGTGTTAAATTTATGATTATTTATATTTATATTTACATTTAAGCAGAAGCAGTATGCTCGGTCCCTTATTTGCGTAGAGCAGGTTGCCCTGATTAAAAAAGAACCCACCTTCTCATAGGGCTGTTTTAAACCTTACTTCATTAATAAATAAATAAATAATTTATTCTGAACAACGTATCGGACGACACCACATAAAAGACATGCTTTTTATTATTAAAGACAGAGGAATATTTAAGTATTAATCCATGTGATTTAAGAGTGCCTGCAAGGCACTCTTTTCGCCGCTGCAACCTCCATATAAGGATTTACCTGGTCAGTCGCTGTCTCAATTCCTCACCGACAAGAGGAATCAAGCGAAAAAAGGCGGAAGTCATCCCAATTTGAGCCGCACGCTATTTCCGGTCACATGGTTAAATGTGACCAAGCATAAGCCGGAAGAGACCCCTTCCCCCAGTTTCGATTACTTCGAAAAAGAAACAAAACGGTGGGGCGGAGTCAAACGTTTTAAAACGGGCTGAGGGAGGCGGGGCACGGAAGACAGAAGGGCATTTTTACTGGCTAAGGCGATGGGAAGAGGGAGTCACGCCCATTGGCCGAGAGAAAATCGATTTGATTGGTTAAGAAGAGGAATGAGCTATTGCGGAGCGCGAAACAGCGTGCTCGGTTCTACAGAAACGGCGTGGTGGGGGGGAAGTGTAAATAAAGAGGTGTAAATAAGGGGGCGGGGGCTGGTGATAAGACCAAGAGATTTCCCGAATGCAAGAGCACCGATTGATGGCCAGTAACGGCCTGCTATTAGCTCAAAGCAGAACAACACTAACCGAAGAAAAGAAAAACAAACGCAAGAGACCATTGGCTGCTCCTGTGAAGAGGCGGAGTCTGGAACTTTTTACCGGAAAGGTTGAATTCCGGGGCCATTTGCCTGCAAGCACAGCGGGCGCGTGGCTTGAATTTTTTTAAAAAAAAAATTATATACCGTGTTTTTAAGATCGCTTCATTCCACTTTTGAGTTAGCAAACAGTTAATCACCTCGAAGAACGCCGGTTGTTGGTTCTTCGTATGATTGTGGCTTGTCCCCTTTTGTAACTGACCCCAAGTTTTTCGTCAGTTTCCAATCTCAGCAGATGGTAGCACTTGACTCTGGGCTCGTTCGTATTTGGATGAAAGTCCCAAAGGTGCTTTTTTTTTTCAAAAAATTGGAGACGTTTTGCTTCTCATCCAAGAAGCTTAGAAACTTCTTGGATGAGAAGCCAAAGGTCTTCAGAGAAAACCAGAAAGTCCAGTTGCCACTTGAAAAAAAAAAGCACCTTTGGGATAACCATGACCTGGATGACTGAGAATCTCCAGACATTTGAATGAAGGATCTCAGAAGAAGAATCCCAGAGCCATAGGTTAGCCCAGGGGTCAGCAACCTGTGGCTCTGGAGCCATATGTGGCTTGTTCACCCCTCTGCTGTGGCTCCCTGTCACTCAAAATATGTGTCACAACCACCACCCGCAGGCACACGATTTATTGAGCTTTTCAACCTCTGGTAGGCCAACCATGGATAAATCCAAGAAAAGAAAAGTTTCTGAAGAAAACAGAACGTTTAATTCAACTACATAAGCTAGTTTTGTGGCCACTCAAGAAATAGTCAGGCACAGGAAGCGTTTTGTGGCTCCCGATGTTTTTTTTTCTGTGGAAAACTGGTACAAATGAGTGTTTAAGGTTGCAGACCCCTGGGTTAGTCATAGAAAGTGAGAAGAAATCCTGGAATAAACAGTGGCAAGCCATTGCTGTAGCACTGCCCAGAAAACTGGATCAGGGAGTGGAGCCCACCGCCTGGTTAGGGTTTTTCAATGCCTTCTATTCTTAAAACAGAGAGAGAAAAGATCTTTATTTCTGTCGAGTTTTAAAGAATGATATGGTGACCTCTCTTGTTTCTCAAATTTAGCCTCTTCACTCTCTCAGATCTTATGGAGATCTTAAGAATTCAGTTTCACCTGTTCATCTTCATTGCCATTCTCTGAACCTGTTCCAAAATCTTCCAGTTAAAATATGTTTCCAGAACTAGATTCATTATGCAATATGAATATTATTGTTCTCCCATCTTTTTTATACAGTATATAACTCAAGGAAGCAGACACCTAATCCTCTTGTCTCATATTTTCCTTAATAACAGCCCAGTAGGCAGGCTTGAGAAGGACTGGCGAAAGGGTGCCTGGAATAACAGTATTCTAGTTTTTAAGTCAGCATCTTAGCTACTACATCAAACTGGCTCTCAATACTAATATGCCCAATAGAGAGAAGTGATTACAGTAGAGCCAGCGATATGCAAATTGATCGTTTTTGTAGTTGCATCATACTGGTGGCTCACCGGTGTATATTTGATGTTTGTACATGGTGCAGTTTCTAATGATTCCAAGTACAAAATTATAACCAAAGGAAACCATTTTTATAGACACTTTCATTGGGATAATCACCAATTACGTTCCTTATTCATTGCCAGCTCTGATCCCAAGAATTTCTGTGTGCAGGGTTTTTTAAAAATTGAATTTGATTATTTTGAACTGTTTTTGATATTTTGGTGTCCAGTTTGGTATAGTGGTTAAGGGATCAGGATAGAAACTTAAGAGACCATGAATTCTCATCCTGCCTTAGGCATGAAGGTGCCTGGTGACTTTGGGCCAGTCACTCTCCTGCCTAGGACAGGAGGCAGGTAAGGAGAAACCATTTCTGAAATTGTGCCAATAAAACTACAGGGACTTGTCCAAGGTGAGTCATCATGTGTCAACACCAGTTTGAAGGCACCCTCTTCTCCCTCCAAAAATACCAAGTTTGGGAAGAACCTCTTCAAGGTCTTTGACATTGTTTTGACTTTACTATCTTGAACAGTATGGGATCATTAACAAACTTGCCTACTTTGGTACTCATTCATATTTTCATACTTTGAATGACTTTCCAATTTGAAAATTGTCAGTTTATTCCTATTCTGTTTTCTGCTCTTTGATCAGTTAACAATAAAAATGCATGTCTTCCTGTTCCATGATTGCTGAGTTTCTTTGCACTTTTTGTGAATGACCATTTATTTATTTGATTTTTATATCAAGTTTTGGAATTCCCGGTACTTGTTCTATTTAATGTTATAACACATGTCAATCATTCTTTAGATATTGATAGTTTACAGTTATATTTAATAGTTGTGAACTGAACTGCAGTTTTGTTAATTTAAATATTTTTCTCTTTATTCAGTTTCTTTCTGGTTTAAACCATAAAGCATTATTAAATGTGTATCAAACATACCATCAGGAAAGTTTTAAAGCTGTATATTATTTCTGTGGAATAGAGGCAATAATATTCACCATTTGTCAAAAACCTTTTGGTTATGTCTGTTAGATTTCCTTAAGAAAGAGGTTCTTTATGTGTAGAGCCACCAGCAATAGGTTTCTGTCCTTCATTTCTGCTGAAGGTGTTACTGGAAAATAAACACATACAACTGCTTCCTACCTCCCAAAGCTATTTTTGATTTGTTTGGTTTTAGTTTTACCTCTACCATGGTTAAGCAAATATTTTCCCTCAAGTACTGTGCTGCTTCATTATGGAGGGAGAGGTGCTGTTGTTTTTGAGTGGGATAATGAAGAATTCTGGGAATTAACAACAAAAGGGATGAAGTTTATTCCAGCAGTCCAGTTAAATCACACAGGCAGCTATATTGAGCAACAATCATATAAGAAGATACTAGAAGTAACTGATCAGTGACAATGATAGGCATCATTTCATACTGCAGGGAGAAGGCAATAGTAAACCAATCATGCTTTTATCTCATCTTCAGGTGCTGGGTTCTTTTTACAGATGGCTGTGAAGGTTTATGTTGACCACTGCTATTACAGTGTACTCAACAGGAACAGTGTGAAGAGAAATCTTCATGATGATGTTGCTGTTGGTATTATGATGATCTCATTGCTGTCCCCTCCTTATAAAAGTGAGGTCTAGCATTTCAGAGGCATGTGCACTGCTGTTTCTGCAATGTGTGTAATGGGAGCAATGATGGAGAATAATTTTCAGGGTAGTCTTACTTTCAGTATTCATCTTGCCGTTGCTCTTCCTCCAGGCCTATTTTTTAAAAAGATCTTTTATTTTAAAAAGAGAAGGTTAGTGCTTTCTGTAGAACTCTCTCACAAATGGTGAACATGACTTTTAAAGAGGTCTAGCATCAATCATTTTTCAAGAATAGTAAATACAAGTTAATACAGGTAGTTCTTGACTTACGGTTCATTTAGTGACTGTTCAAAGTTACCACAGCCCTAAAAACTGACTTAAGTCCATTTTTCACACAACCTTCGCAGCATTTCCATGGTCATGTGATTTACATTCAGATGCTTAACATCTGGTTCATATTTATGATGACTCCAGTATCCCAGGGTCATGTGAATGTCTTTTGTGAATGTCTGAAAGCAAAGCCAATGTGGAAGCCAGATTCACTTTACAAGAAAAGTCATAAAATAGGGCAAGAAAAGTCATAAAATAGGGCAAAACTTACTTAACGAATTTCTCACTGAGCAACATAAATTCTGGGGTCAATCGTGGTTGTAAGTCAAGGATTACCTGTAAGGCCTCTGATTAAACTCCAACCTAGAAACACATGGGCAATGGCATGTAGGAGCCACGTATCTTCCTAGCCCAGCAACACAAAATGGCCTTAGAGGATAATGCTCAACAACTGGAGTGGGGGAGGGAGGTATATAATGCAACTGAGCATGGTCAGTAGAAATTGGATCGACCTTGGGCTCTAATGGTGTAATCATCATGGTGTTGATTAAATTCCAACATTTGGATAACATTCTGTCCTTAAAATCTTGCCATTGTATCCTATCACACAACAGACTACTTGAGGATGAGCCACAATGAGGTGCACAGCTCTCCTGGATAGAAAGGGCTTGATTAAGAAAAATGGCTGAAGCAGTGAGGATGCCTGAAAGCAGCCATTGTATTGTATCCTCAAGTGGGGAGGGTGCCAAGAGCCAGCTGGTTTTACTTATTTCCTTGTAGAAGGCCAAATTGGCTGGTTGTAAGTTGTTTTCTGGCAACAAGAATGTTTCTTGCTGTAGACATGGTCCCATCTGGGAGCTGGCTTTAAGACGACAGTTCTGTAGTTACACAAAGATACCTCTCTGAAGAGATCAGATTTTTCCTGTGAACTGAGGGGAGGGTCAAGGAGTGACAAGGATGATTAGATAGAAAATTCCCAAACTTTCTATAAGCCCACAGTCCAAAAAATCAGTAACTTGAGTGGGAGGAAACAAGGATGTTAGTTTAAAGAAATGTGAATAAATGTTTCATAGCTTAGTTGGTGTGGTACAAATCAAATAAGCAATTTGCTTGGTTAAATACAGTGCAATGTTTTGCTTCAAGAATTCTGAAAATATGAATGTTCATCTATGCCTTTTTCTGTTTTAGGAAATCATTTGTACACATTTAATAGACTGAAAATAGTCACCTACTCATAATTTTGATCCATTCATGCAAGAAAAGCTATGAAACCTAATTTTCAAACACACTAGACATGATTGAGGGAAATAAAGAGTTGAAAATATATAAGATTAGAAATATATATCACAAAACATATAGTTAGAAAAGGGTGGAAGCAACCTACATTTATTTAAATTATTTATTAGGCTTTTATGTGCTTCAATCCAGACACTGAAGGGTAGCAAATTCTTAAAGTTAATTTAGTTTAAAAATAATAAAATAATGCTTAATAATCAAACCACCACAAAATCAATAGTATATAAGTATCACAATTATAACTTTTCCCCTCTATCTCCCTGGTGCCTCCTCAATCTTAGAATAATACTCTCATACCCCAAACCTTCTGGACGAGCCAGATTTTAGTAGCTCACTAAAATTCTAACAGACAGTGGACCTTTCCCTATTTCTAGAGCTAAATTGTTTCAGAGAAGAGGGACTGTAATGAGGATATGAAGTGACAAGGACATGAGTGACACAAGTGGAGCATAAGTTGAATCTGACCATTACTTTCATCTTCATTTCCAGCAGGAGTTGTGAGTTCAGAAATACCTTCAGGTTATTTGCCAATTCTTTATAGGTGTGCAGAGCCCCATTTTGAGCCAAAGATGGGCTTACTCTAAAACCTGAAGGCTTCCAATCTTCAGTTCTCATAGACAGTTCAGCAGTATACCATGCAGCAGCATAGTTGTACTGCTATCCATATCAAGATTCATGGAGGTTAGCCAAGGAAAGTGGCACTAATGTTTACAGTCCCACAAAGGTGATCTACAACAATCTTCACCCCAGCCTGAATCCTAATTAAAAGCATCCAGATAATCTGTTTCATCCATAGCTCTCTATAACTATTGGTTCATCACCTTCACAATCATCTTTCCAAGAAAGAGAAAATTGGAGGCAGCATGTTAATTACCCCAGAAAGCTGAGTCTGGAGATTCTCAGTCATCCAGGTCATGGTTGTCCCAAAAGGTGCTTTTTTCAAGAGGCAACTGGACTTCCTTGTTTTTCTTTTAAGATGTTTCACTTCTTATCCAAGAAGCTTCTTCAGCTCTGACTGAATGTTGGAGAATGAAAGGATTTATATTCCTTGCAGACAGCTGGTCATTTGCACTCTTTTAGAGAGTCATTGAGACCACTTGGAGATTTATCTGTGTTCTCAGGCCCTCACCTGAATAGTGCAAATAGGTGTGGAGCCAACACAGTCCTTTCAGCAGTCCTAAGAAACTATAACACAGTCCTTTCAACAGTTCCAAGAAGGCTTCACATCCATTTACAAAGATAAACAAGAAAGGTCCAGTTACCGCTTGAAAAAAAACCACCTTTGAAATAAAAGGATTGCTTCTTAAGGATGGGTGCACTGTTGCTTCGTTCAAGGCAAGTAATATCATCCTCTCTCCCAAAGAAATATTCACCAAAGCTCTAACTTAGCCTACCATCACCTTTCTGACTGCTTTCATGAAGGAGATGCACACAGATCACAGTGCTAGTATTACAGAAAACCTGTTCCACTTCCCTGAGATCTATAGACATATCTCATAGCTTCATTAACATTTCTGATTTGATGTCCCATATAGATATCGACTGCAGGAAATTATACAGCACATTTGGAGGGCACTGAACTGGATCTTACCAATAACAAAGCTAGCAGAGTTGATGGCATTCCAGCAGAGCTATTTACAAATCTAAAAGACAATGCTGTTAAAGTGACTCAATATGTCAGTAAATTTTGAAAACTCATCAATGGCCACAAAATTGGAAAAGGTCAATTAACATTCCAATTCCAAAGAAGGGCAATGCCAAAGAATGTTCAATTGCACTGTTTAATTGCACTCATTTCCCACACTAGCAAGGTCATGCTGAAAATCTTACAAGCTAGGCTTCAGCAATATGTGAACCAAGAACTATCAGAAATACAAGTTGGGTTTCGAAAAGGCTGAGGAACCAGAGATCAAATTGCCAATATTCACTGGATTATGGCGAAAGCAACAAACAAGATCACAACAAACAAGAAGCAACAGTTAGAACCAGACATGGAACAACTAATTGGTTCCAAAATGGAGAAAGGGGTACAACAAGGCTGTATGTTATCACCCTACTTATTTAACTTATATGCAAAGTACCTCATGCAAAATACCGGGCTTGATGAATCCGAAGCATGCTGGGGAAAATACCAACAACCTCAGCTATGCAGATGATACTACTCTAATGGCAGAAAGTGAAGAAGAACAAAAGAGCCTCTTGGTGAATGTGAAAGAGGAGAGTGCAAAAGTTGGCTTGAAACTTAACATTACAAAAACTAAGATCATGGCATCTTGTCCCCTCACTTCCTGGCAAATAGAAGGAGTGATAGGTTTTATTTTCTTGGGTTTTAAGATCACTGCAGAGAGCAACTGCAACCATGAAATTAAAAGATGCTTATTCCTTGAAAAGAATGTTATGGCAAATCTAGACAGCATATTAAAAAGCAGAGACATCACCTTGCCAACAAAGGTCTGTATAGTCAAATTATGGTTTTCCAAGTTGCAATGTATGGCTGTGAGATTTGTAACATAAGGAAGGCTGAGCACTGAAGAATTGATGCTTTCAAAGTGTGATATGGGGGAAGACTCTTGAGAATCCTTTGGATCCCAAGGAGATCAAATCAGTCAATCCTAAAAGAAACCAGTCCTGACTATTATGTGAAAGAACAGATAGTGAAGCTGAAGTGCAAATACTTTGGCCACTAAATGAGAATCGAGGACTCATTGAAGAAGACCCGGATGTTGGGAAAAATGGAAAGCCAAACGAGAAGGGGATAACAGAGGATGAGATAGTTAGATAGTGTCATTGACACAGTAGGCATGAGTTTGAATAGGCTAAGGGAGATAGTGGAGGACAGGGGGTCCTTGCATGCTGGGGTCCATGTGGTCACAAAGAGTTGGACATGACTTAGCGATTGATCGACAACAGCAACAACAAAAGAAATAAATCTTAAACTGGATTAAAAAGTGTCCTACAAAGAGGAGAGGTAGACTGTAATAGCTCTACTAACTGCAGATTAAAGTCATGAAGATTGAAGCAGTGTAGAAGTTGAAGTAATACATAAATGAACATATAAGTAAGCAAACATTTGCTGATTTCTTGATTTCTTCAAAACACAGTCTTGAATATTTGACTACTGGTTTGCTTGGGTTGTTTTTGGACACCAAAACTAAGGTTTTCCTAGAGATAAACATTGGAGGAATCATAATGGGTCCATCCTTTCCACCCTCCCAAATTTGTCCTATTTTTTTAATATACCTACTGACAATGAACTTTGGTTTATGTATATAGTGATTGTCTGCAGAAAGTCAACTCCGCAAAACTGTGAAATTTTTCCTTCTGAAGATCCTGGCTAATGCACTAAGGAAGAACTGATTTAAACTTTTGTTGTTGGCTCTTCTTTCCATAAAATACTCTTTAAATACAGTATTTATTTACAAAGCTTTAATAGAGCAGAGAAACATGGAATGGCATTGCCCAACACGCAGGGAGAAAGGTGTGGGAAAAAGGAAAGAAAGAAGGAAGAAGGAAGATTCAACTATTCAGTGATTGGATCTTGAATTATGGCTTTCTGAGTATTGACTAGAACAATAGATGTGGGAGATAGACGTTAAAGATCTTTGTTTAGCTAATGCAGCTGAACCCAACTATAAATTCTAGTTGCTGAAATCACATTTTGTTTTTAGAAATCAAATGGCAATATCTTCAGAGAAGAAGTGCTGCCAGACAAGGAATTTATTGTGCAATCAACCTCTTTGATGAAATTTTACATGGTTTACATAGGACATTGCTTCCAGTTACTGCATAAATATCTTTTCTGTTTCTCCCTCCCACCAATACACAATAGTTTCCATTTTTTAATAATGAAAAATAACAGTTATATAATACTTTTTTATTAGTAGAACAAGGCTCTATTTGTCTGGAAGCACCTCAGCAATCTGATTTCCTTAGATAAGTATTAATATTGCAAACCATGGTCATATAATTATCAGGTCTGGATGGGTGAGCAGAAACATTAAAAAAAAAACCCAAGAATGATCATGCTAGATCCAACCAAATGAGCATCTAGTTAAGGGTTGAAGGTCAAACAATGAGTGTGGGGATGGCCTCCTTCCTCCCCTTGCAGTGAAATCTACTGGCAAGGCACAATAAAAATAGCCATCTGCCACATGTCCAGAACAACAGGCCATCAGAGATACTGTATCTTGCCTTTGAACGTGAAGGTTCATTTCTAGGCAGCATTATATTCACCTTCCTTCCCTTCACCCCTTCTATTGAATAATTCACTGAACATAACCAAACACTGCCAAATAAGATACAAATTCAAAACAGAAAAGAGAGTAAGAGGGAAAATAGTTGTTAAAGGAAGTAATCCAATTGGTCTTGTGAAAAATGAGAGATTGCCATCAACAGGATATCTCCCAAAACTATCCTTCACTTCCAATGCTAGGTTGTGGTATGGATTGGGGGTGGAGAAGAACGGTTTTCCAGTTTAACAGCACAGGGAGGTCTCTCTTTCCAGTCAGAGTGACTCTGTTCCATGTCATGATCTATGAAGGAAAGGGAAGAAAGATCAGAGGCAAAATCTGCTTTAAAATGATTATTTCAAATCAGTGTAAAGGTGGTTTGTGAATTTTGGGAATCAAGTTTTGTGACAGCCAAGCTGTCTTAGGAATTCTGGGAGTTGAAGTCCACAGGGTATGAAAGAGCCAAGTTTGCCTACCACTGTCCTAGACTACCTTATGACTTAAAAAGGGGTTGCATTAATAAAGAGAAAAAATTTGAAAAAGAAACAGTTCCAGACAGCCAAATAATTGAATCAATTTCTCTGTTAGAAGGAAAATTCCATATTAACTGTATTAAAGGTATGTGCTCTTTAGAGTGTCAAACTCTAAAGAGCAGGGGTGTCAAACTCACAGCCCGAGGGCCGGATGCATCATGCACTGGCTATGCCCACCCCTGGTTTAGCAAAGGGGGGAAAAGTCACGATACATCATGTGATGACAACATGATGTCGTGAGTTTGACACCCGTGCAATAGAGTCACAACCTTGGTCTCAGAAAATGATTATGGATTTTGCATCTATAACTCTTTAGAAAGAAAAATAACTCTTTCCTTATGAGCAGACATGGTCTTAAAGCTGCACCTGTTTCTCAGTCTTCTTGGCTTCATGGACCATAAAAACAAAGAACTGAGTCACTTATCCTTCCATCAAGCAAAAATGGAAATAACAGAGAACCCCTTCATAAGAGATATACATGCAATCGGGTCCTTTGCAAAAGAAAAAATGCAACACATTGTTTGGGGGAAAAAGAGAAGACCTAACATTGTGCTATTTAGTGTTGTGGCCCGCCAACCGCCTGCGTGGATCGTGGCTGATCCCGATGACAAGGAGCTTGGTGTGGTGTTGTGTCTACAACCTGCACAGCCGGCGCTCGCATTGGACAGCGAGGAGGCCGAAGAGGATGTGATGCCAGAGGCAGAGACTCAGCTAGGGCCTTCAGAACCTCCAGAGGCTCC
>JANHZT010004846.1:163061-174928 GCA_032468215.1 Stegonotus admiraltiensis
TATATATGTATATATGTATATATATGTATATATTTTAAAATAGAAATTTGGAGATACAGGGCTGGAAGGACCTTAAATGTGGTAACCTCAATGAGATCCTCTAAACTGGAAGAGATATCAGACTAGCTCTGGCAAGACTCTTTGAGGTTACTAATGTTAAAAGTTCAATATTTGTATATGTATTTGTTTACTTATATGCAGCTTTTATCTAAACAAGTCTCTTACAAATTAATGAGAACACTGCAATAAAACAATGGTAAAAATAACAATGCTCCAAGGAACACGCACAGGTCAGAAGCAGCAGAGCCAAATCAAAGAACCCTTGATTTCTGCATGTGTTTAGCTCACCTTCACTGCTTTTCTATTTAAATCACAATTATTTACCCTCTCTTAAAAAATAAGATGTACAAAGGATAAATCTTGACAAAAAATTATGATATTCACATTATTTTGCTCCTACAATCTGCTCTGAATGTCAGCTTATACATGCAACAATCCTTATAATAATTTTTAAATGTTTGTCAGTTTGTCATCTGTTTGTTGTTATCCATCCTTGCATCATCTCTTTATGTAGCTCACATCCAGAGTTCTTAAAATGTCCTGCTCTCCTAAAACAAAATATTGTTTCTGTATAAAATGACTAGATTCAACCAGTGGTGGGATTCAGTCAGTTCGCACCAGTTCGGGAAAACCGGTTGTCAACTTTCTGAGCAGTTTGATGAACTGGTTGTTGGAAGAAATCATTAGGGTAGAGAACCGGTTGTTAAATTATTTGAATCCCACCACTGGGTTCAACTATTATTGTATGTGAAATAATGGAATATTGAATACATATTTGACTTAGTCCATATAACCTGTTTAAAACCTTAAATAAGGATTTCTAGGCTGCAAGATTTACATTCTGTGTGCTAAAATAATCCATGCAAACCATTTTATGAATTGGTATAGTTGGTATATAAACCAGGCCCACAGTATCTTATTTTGAGAAAGACAGAGGGATTTTCTACTTATAAACATTTTGAAAATGAAAATAAATAATATATATAGTGAAATATCTAACACCTATAAGTCATCAACTATCAAGTTTGTACTTTTCCACCATCTTCAAGTAAAACTGTAAACTTTGAATAGTTGATCTTTTGAGGCTAAAGGTCTATTTTAAATTTTGGAGAACCTGTGAATGGCACATCCCAAAATTATGTAATGGGAGACTTGTTTAATCACACAATGGCTGCTATAAATGGTCAATAAGAAGAATACATTTAAAAGACAAGTTAGGCTTTCACACTGCTTTCTACAACTCCAGTGGGGTCTTTCTGGAGCCCAAAGTCATTACCCAAAGAGAAATAAAGTCTAGAGGCTGGGGTGCTTAGCTTTGTAGCCTGCCAGCTTCATGTTTAATTTCTTTTTCTTAGAAGAATATTTTTAAAAATGCATATGAAGTAGGAGTTTGAGGACACTAAAAGCAATGTTTAAGGGTACTTTTGTGCCTGCAAATACCATTAACCCAACCCTTACTATGTATTTATCTATAAAGCAAGTCTATAATGCCATTCTCAGGAAGCACTGCAAATATTTTTTCCGGTGTGTCAGTTCTTGCCCTGTAGCTATTGCTGCTATGAAATCCAGAAACCAGTGCAGCAAATTTTATGGTAGCAGTGAGAAGAATTTAACTGTGCTTCTGCATTAAGATTTACATTGTGAATAGTGAACAATAGAAAGCTATCTTACCTTTAAGAGAAGGGGGTGTGTAGACACAGGGGGCATTCCTTTTGTTTTTAAGGTGGTATCCTTCACCCAGAGTTCTCTGGAAAAACAAGAAGAAAGAGAGAAGAGATTAGAAGGCAAAACCTTTCTTTAAAAAAGATTATTCCTATGAATTAATGCAGAACAATGATTTTAACCAAATGGCTAAATTAGAGTTTTGTATTTACTTTGATCTAGGGAGCATTTTCTGTGCACATATAGGACTATATACAGTTAGATTGTGTACAGTATATTTTTTAACATAACATTTGTTGCTTAGTTTTCCATCACTGTTTCATAAAACCACAAAACAGGGTTCTGAAACATGAAGACTACAAAAAAACCCAAAAACCTATAAATTTATTTTTAAATCTCAACTAATTGTACAGATTGGAGAATGACTTAATCATGAATCAATGCATTCATAACTTTAGGAGATTGGTCTCGCATGAAAGAAAGGTGATGCCTCTTCTTGTATGTAACAGAGTTGGAAGGGACCTTGGAGGTCATCTAGTCCAACCCCGTTAAAGAGTTTCAGTGTCTGTGATTTTGACATTGTTTTTACTTGATGCCCATTTCATTCAATGATGATCATTGAACTTTGGTCAGTTAAAACCTTGTCGCTCTGTTTAATCAAATTAAACAATTTTATATTCAGAACATTGATTTGTCAACAATGCAATCTTAATTACATAAAATAGCAGTTAAGGTTCTGGAATTGGAACAGGGGAGACCTTGAGCCAAGGTCTCATTTGACTACAATTCATGGGGCATCTTGGGCTAGTCATTCTTAGTCATTCACAGTTGTTGTGTTGGGAATTAAATAATAAATAAAATAATAAAATGTTCCTTTGAATTCCCAAAGGAAATACAGAATGAAAGCAATTGCTACTAAAATTGTAAGCAAACTACAGCATATTTCTAAACAGACTTTTCTGACCTCTCTCCACAGGCAATGATAATAGCAGTAACAAAGCCACTCTTCACCATCCAAATTACACTCCTGAGCAGTGAAAGACTATAAGCTTCTTTTTCTTATGATACTCAGAACAAAATGTGTTCTGGGTATCTGAATGTGTTCATTATCATCCTCTATCTATATGGGCATCAGCTTCTGGCTGGGTGATCTCAGAGTTCCAGCCAAAGGCAAAATGGACCCAGCACATCTGAAACATTTTCAATATCCTAGAGCAGGGGTCTCAAACCTTAAATACTCTAAGAGCCATTTGGACCCATTTCCCACAGAAAAGAAAACACTGGGAGCCACAAAACCTGGGTGTGTGTGGCCAACTCAATGTCACTCACTTCCACCAGTCACATGACACACACACACCCCCAGCCATGCCTACCCATTAGGTGTGGCTAGGGTCATTAGGGCAGAGAACAAGTTGTTAAAAAACAGCAGGAATCACAAAATCATTTTGACATATCTCTCTCTCCCCTCCCTCTCTCCCTCTCTTTCTGTATCTATCTATGTCTCTCTCTCTCCCCCTCTCTGTCTCTGCCCTGGCTGCTTCTCCGTCTCCCGTCATCACCCTTACCTTCTCAGGCCAGGTGAGGAGTGACTGGGAGGGGAGGGTGAGGGGCAGGGCCAGCCAATGATGGGATCACCTGACAGGGAGCCACAGCAGAGGGCCCAAAGAGTTGCATGTGGCTCCGGAGCCACAGGTTGCTGATCCCTGTCCTAGAGTCACGTATAGATGAATGTTCTGAGTTGAATTAAGGAAGTATATAATAAAGAGAACGTAGCCCTTTTATTAAAGTATTATAGCATACTACTTAAGAAACTGAGCTGCAAACTATTAATCCTCCATTCAAATACTCTTTCTATTAAGTTATAGTTTCTCTTAAGCAAGCTGTGATTTTTTAAAAAGCCTCATGTGTCTTATATGCAATATGGAGGGAGAATTAATTGGTATATTCCACAAGATAAGAGCCAGTTTGATGTATAGTAGTGGTTAAGGCCCCAGTTAGGAAACCAGGAAATCATGAGCTCTGGTCCTGCCTTATGCATGGGCCACTCATTCTCTTCCTCGGTCTTAGGAAGCAGGCAAGGGCAAACCATTTCCAAAATCTTGCCATGAATACTTCAGGGACTTGTTCAGATAGTAGTCAGAATTCAACACTGACTTGAAGGCCCCAAAAACCAAACCAAGTGAAATAATCCACAACTGTAGCTACAAGTGTATTTAAAAATTGCATGCATTTATTTAAATAACTAAAACACTTCATTTTGTTACTTTCTGAATAGTAATAATGGAAGATGATCACGAAACTTCTCCCCTGATGCTATGACTGTTTATTGGATAAATATAAGTGAAATCTATTCCTAAGGATGCCTAAGAGAGCTTTTATAGGTTCAGTAGGATCCTTACAACATTCTGTCACAATTTCATAACAAAAGAAGACAGAACATTAGCCTTACATTTTCTTTGAAACTAGGTTAGCTTTTTCCTAAATATATGTTTAGCTTGTGCTTGTGCATATGCATATTTTGGCTAAACATTCTTTACACCCTCCATATCTTTCTAAAACAACATTTGAAATATGTCTGGGTAGTACAGAAGGAATATAGTTGGAGTGCATATACTGCAGTTCGACATTCTATAATCAGGAGGCAAACGTAATTTCAGGAAGAAATGTAAAATATAGACAAGTGCTCCAAGAACCAGACGATCAGTTGCGTTTTCAACTTAGATGTTGAAGCAGCTATATCCTCAAAGAAGGAATTGCCATCTTAAAACCTTTCCACTGCAGTATCTATTTCAGAATTTGGCTGTACTTCTTATCTCCCCATCTTGGAATGGAGAACAAATTGGTGAATGTCCCCAAACTGTTCAAGAGATAACATCTCTCATATTAGCCCAAGAGAAAATAAACAGTTTCCTTAAAAATACCTGTTTGTAGTCGGTATGACAAATGCTTTCAGTTCCTCTCAATGTTAGAACTTTCAGAAGAAGCAATAGAATTGTCCTACAAAGTTCCATTAAAGTAATCCAAGTCAAGTTACGGGTTTCCACAGTAGGCTAAACTCCAACCCTGTATAAGAAAACACAATTCTGTGTTCCCCTCAATAAGCTACCTGGTGGCTTAACAGGGTGGTGTAGTGACCACAACACATGGAACCACTATCGGTATCAAAGGTTATTTGAAAGACTGTTTGATTACATCCCCCTGGCCCACCAGGATGGGAAGGCAAGACACATCACAGGTTCCATTGATTAAGGATTGTGCTCTGGCAGGACCACCAAAAAGGGCCTTCTTGGTGATGGCCCTTCTTTATGGAACATCATTCCCCCTGAGGTGTACCGAGGCCCTAACCTGCAGCTTTTCCAAAAGGCACTAAAAACACGACTTGTCAGCAGGCCTGGAGATCACAAATAGAGATGGATCAGATCCTGGCTGATTTGAATGGGTTGTTGTATGGGGGTGGGGGTGAGGGTGGTTAGGATTAATGGCTCTGATTGTATGGTGGAATATTTTTTTAATTTTTTAGAATTTTGTAAGTGGGTCAGAGTTATCTATGTGTGAATTGGGCAACCAGCCAAACAAACAAATAAATCCCTGTTTTAGCCAGGACTGGTGGTGGCATACCAATTCCACCCTGTACAGGTAGTCCAAAATTTCTGTTGCTAAGTGAGACAGTTATTAAGTGCGTTTTGCACCCTTTCACCACATATGTTAAGTAAATCAGTGTGTTCCCATTGACTTTGCTTGTTAGGCAGTGATCACATGACCTGGGGACATTACAATTGTTTTAAATGTGAGTCAGTTGCCAAGTATCTGAATTTTGATCATGTGACCATAGGGAGGCTGGTCATGAGAAATGGTCATGAAAAATGATCATAAGTCAATTTTTCAGTGCCATTGTAACTTCAAATGGTCACTAAATGAACTGTTATAAATTGAAGACTACCTGTAATTCCTTCTGATACTAGCATCTCATTGGTGTTTCCTCACCTAAAGTCACATGGGGTTAGTATGGTGCTAATCTAATTAACTAGTGTCCCTACACTAGAGAAACACTGTAAAACTTGTTGTTGCTGCTAGAGGGACAGTTACTTAGTGGTGGAATCTCCTGCTTTTTCCTGCCTCCCAGCTCTTGAGAGTTTCTCTCGCCCTTCAAGACACTGTCTTTCTCATCCTCCTTAGCTGCTCTGAGCAGAGATTTTGCCATAGCACAGTGGATGCCTATTAGGAGGTGGACAGGTGTTTTTTTTTCTCCTTTGCTTTGAAAAGCAAACGGAAGGAAGATCACATTCAGGGAGACACAAAAATGGAGTGAGGAGCCTTGTGCTGAACAATGTTTCAGGGAAAGAAAAAGGGAAATACTGAAATAGAACTAGGGAAGTAATTATATCAAAAATGGCATTTTGGTATTTTAAAATTCTGGCCTGAGTGTGAAATTAATAAAAGAGATACAGTTGTGTGAAATATATTGTGCAGACAACTATTTTAAAAAGGGGGAAAGGGAAGGAAAAGGAATGGAGGGGAGGGGGAAAGGAGGGAAAGGAAAGGAAAGGAAAGGAAAGGAAAGGAAAGGAAAGGAAAGGAAAGGAAAGGAAAGGAAAGGAAAGGAAAGGAAGGGAATATATGCATCTTATAGGACTAGTCCCTGTTGTTCTTTTTGCTTGTATGGATTATATCATTAATGGAAAAAAGGGTAAAGAGTGACTTTTGAAATTACTGTTTCTTACAGTAATTTTAAGAGGCATCCTGATATTTTATTGCTCTTTACCCCCTTTTTTCTCTCTCCCCCCCCATTTTTTTTATTCTACATGCTAAGAAACAATGTAGTGGCCTATGAAAAGGGGCATCTGGATGTAGCCAAAGGCAACAGAACAACATCATTAGGCTCTTTTAACACTCTTGGTAAGGCTGCAAGCTTTAATAAGTAAATTCAGCAACTGAAGTGTTAGTTGTTTAATTGGTGATTGAAAACTTCAAAAAGTAGAGCTGAGAATGAAATTCACACTTTAATTTTTGAGTCTATTTTTGTTCCTGTGATACTGTAATACAAATAGATTTTTTTTATTTATTTTTTAAAAAACTGCCTTTAGATCATACATTTTCATACTTTCCCGTCTCTCAGATATTTCAGTAACTTGAAAAGCCATGATATTTGGCTATTTGGTAAAAAAAGAAAGATTTTAATTGAACTAATTATTTTGTTCAATGGCTGATAACTATTAAAGTCAGCCTTCATTTTGCTGCTAACTCTTATTTAGCAAACCTCCATGGTTTGATGTTTAATGATGTTTTGGAAAATGTCCACAGTTCCTTTGCTCTCCATTGGGAAATAGGTGAAAAAGTGACCCCTTCCATCTGACCTCTGCTAAGGTTTTAGCTTTGTAAAATAAACTGTGTGGTAGACGGGGAGGTTGAGCAAAGGGAACAATTAGACAGATAATCTGATAAAACAGCAGGCAAGTCATGGGGTGAGTTTGAAAACCAGCCAGACTTTTTCAAAGGCACTAAGCTTCTGGCTCCCAACTCTGTCCCCATAATTTCATTAGAGTAAAATAGTTTGCCTTGTGTTAAAACAGGAATTTAATATAACAAGTTAATAAAAAAAAAGTTGTAGGAGAAGTAAAAAAAATCAAGACAAAATGTATAATATTGCACTGGTGAGATTGCACTTGAAATATTGCACCCAATTCTGGCTACCACAATACAAAAAAGATACACCTTTAGAAAGAGTGCAGAGAAGAGCCATAAAGATGGTATAAAGGGTCTGTAGGCTAAACTGTATGATGAATACTTGCAGGAACTGGGAATGTCTAGTCTAATAAAGAGAAGGACTAACAGTAATATGATAGCAATTTTCCAATAATTGAGGGGCTCTCAAAGAGAAAAAGGTATTGACCTATTCATCAAAGCACCTGGGAGTTAGAGTAAGGGATGGAAGACTATTAATGAGAGATCCAATCTAGAACTAAAGATACATTTCCTGACAGTGAGAACTATTAATCAGTAGAACAGCTTGCCTCCAGAAGCTGTGAGTGTTCTATCGCTGGAGGTTTTCAGGAAGAGACTGTTTTATTTAATCATAATGATATAGGTATAGGGTCTCCTACTTCAACAGGGGTTCAACTAAGAGACCTCCAAAGTCTCTTCCAACCCTATTATTCCATGTTTAAAGTATGAAATCCAGAGAAGATTTAGAAAAAGAGCAGGTAATAGAAAAGGAGTTTTGACAGTAATTGAACTTTAGTTTTTGCTCCCAGGGAAGGACACTAAGACAAATTCTCATTTTTCTGGCTCTTTTTGGTTGGGCACCATGCCTGATACTGGAATGACGTATTATTGAATTGACATAACTTGGCTCTGGAATGGTTCAATTTCTGTGAAACGGGTTTAGAATTTTACACACAGATTTACTTCTGTCATTTTTGTCTTTATTTTTTACTAATGATCTCAATAATTGCCTAATCCCCTTAAACTGAGGGAAAACTTTCCCCCTTGTTGCTGTTAATAGATTGCAATAAAAGAGTCCCATTTTCTGTGGATCCAAGAGTGGATTGTTCCAACTCCATTCAGGTATTGCCTATGGATTATTCCTATTTATAGCTCCAAAAATGTCTACAGCAAATTCCAGTAATCTCTATCTCATTCACTTTCACTTCTCCTCTCTTATAAATGCTGTTTCCCATTTGAATTTGAAATATTTTAAGAAGCCCTAACCAGTACCAGAAATCATTTCAAGTAATTTTAACTTAGACTCATAAATGTTTTACCTTTGAAAGGCAAAAAGATGAAAATAGTCACAGAAGTCTAAAAATGGCTTTGAGAATGAAGTGGAGTGGCTTTAGTGCTATTTCATATCAAGAATATCCTAGGGGATAACAAGTCTGTTACATCTGCAAAGAAATGCTGCACAACAGGATATTGAAGTGGTTTAGAATGGACATATTTCATGATTATCTCTATGAAGCCAATTTTGTGTTTAAAGATAATAATCCACCCACATGTTAAGTACTTGAAAACTAAATGCTATATGCTAAATGCTATAGGACACAGATGGCTTGCAGCTCCATTCCTATATGTTTTTAGACTTCAGTATCAACTAGGAAAAGTATTTTGGCATATCTATAATAGAAGTAGGACAGCTGTGTGGATTGAAATATTAAATGAAGTAATGAAAGTATTATATCAAACTGTGAAGATTGAAGGACATGTGAGAAGTTGTGAGTAAAGGACTGTTGGATTTAGTGAGTATATTCCTTGTCTTTTAGAGCCTATTGATAAGAACAACGGCATCTGAACTATACTTAAATCATTTCATATATTAACCCAACAATGAATAACTGTCATAAGAATCTGTAAAAATAGTACATTAGAACTCCCAGCTATCATTCCATCAATCAAGGACAAGATTTTGAAAATAAACGCAGTGGTTGGTTGCCCCCGGTTCAGAACGGTTCGCAAGAACTGGTAGTAAAACCGGCAGGAGGCTCTGCCCACTGACCCAGACTTCACAATAGGTGATCTGTGCATGCGCAAAGAGCGCAGATGTGATGCAAACCGGTAGTAAAGGTAAGTAGAACCCACCCCTGAATAAATGTATTAAGACAAGTGTTAAAGTTATATTAAATAACTTTATCCTATCACTAAAGAAATTTTAAGTTATGTACCACTTCTTATATCCCCAGGGTGATCAGAGTAATTTAACCGAACTCTGTTACATTTATTGAGAAGCACAGAATCTTAACAGATGTGTCAATGGAATTCGTATTAGCTTTTTAGTTCATTTTTATAATTGTGCTAAAATAATGCAAATGGATGTTTTCTTAAGTGACTTTGAAAGCATTAGGCACATTAGAAAATATAGAAAGTGGCAGGTGGAGTTCTAAACCTATGAAGTCGCGGATCAGGTTCCCAATCTTCACATGTATAAAATCTGGTATGAAAGATATAAAGGACCTGTTAATACTATCTGAGTCAATTATTTATTGCACGTTGGTCTACTTAAAAGATTATTTGATGGAGAACAAAAAGGTTCCATCATCACCTGGAATATAAAACAGATTACAGTAAAACTAAAACCAGGACAAGAGTTTACAAACTGGTTACAAATTATTTACTATGATTTTGGCTGAAAGGCTGGAATCATTTTACAGGATTTTATTCATAAAGATCAGGTTTTTACCTAAAAGACAACTATGAAATAATATTTGGATATTCTGGAGTATAGGTAATCCTCAATTTATGATCATAATTGAGCCCAAAATTTCTGTTGCTAAGTGAGACAGTTGGAGCAAAGTAAGTCAGAATTTGAAATACATTTTTGTACTAATGATAAGTATGTAATTGCTAAAATTACAACAAAGTAGTAACTTTGTTAAAATTTGAAACAAGAAGAGGTTGAACAATGCATGATGAAGTAGGCTAAAATTTTGGTTATAATATACAGATTGATCATTAGGAAAATACTTGGTAAAAAGAATTGAAATTTATGTTGTGTTTGATTCTTAAGTAGAAGACAACAGAAAAATTATGTAGATTGTACAAAGGCATGTCAAATGCATTTTGGAAATGTGAATATGAAGGAAGATTTTATCCTGCTTGGAGAACGTATAAAAAAAGTAAAAAAAGAATGGATTCAAAGCATACTTTGATATGAGGATTATAGATTAATATTCAATTGAATCCGGAACTTTTTCTGTTAAGATTAATGGATAAACCATTTGCCAAAAGCCATTGAAGATTATTTCAATATATGATTACTGCAGCAAATTTACTAAATGCAGAGTTTCAGCACTACTCTCTATGGAGGAATGATTAACCAAGCTAATATATTTTCCTGAAATTGATAACGGGATTTCTTTGATTAGAGAAAAGGCATCCTCTACATTTAATGCTGACTGGAAACGTCTTGTGGACTCCTTAGATAAAAATTAAAAAAAATGGATTTTTGGTTTCCATGATTAGACTGGATAGATTATAGAAAGAAGAGTAAGCCTTTAGAAAGGCTAAAATATATTTGTACTTATATCTGCTGGGAAAAATATTGGAAGCCATTTCTTTATGTTTTTCTTTTTCCTATTTTTCTTCACCTTTTTCTTTTCTGATACTTTTTGTTTTCTTTGATTTTTTTCTTCCTTCCTTTATATTAGTTTGTGTTAGTATTTATCTTCTTGTTTAAAAGTTTTAATAAAAAAAATCATATACCAAAAATAAAGAGAGTTTGAAAAAATCTACAATAAAAAGGACAAATGAGAGAGACGGAGCCTTTATCTTACTGCTGAGTATATCCACCATCCTCAGGTGTGAAATTTATGACCCCCATTGTCAATTCTATCCTGCCCCTGTTGTGTTAAGTGTTTAATGGCACTTTTTGGATTTGATTCCTCCAGCTTGCCTGACTGCCCTTTCTCTCTCTTTTCTGTACACCATCAACTTCTAAGAATCACATCTGCAGCATTGCAGCAGGAATTTTATTTCTTTTTATGTGTGTTTTTTTTAAAAAAAACTTGGGCTTATATGCTATTCTAAATGCATGACACTGAATTGCTTACAGTATGATAACATACTGTGTAATAATATAAACAGTCACATTATTTAGCAATAGAGGCAGTCAGACCAATAACTGAAACAAATGGTCCTATTTCAAGAGCAATTATAACTGAAGGTCTACCCCAAAGGCCAAAATGTAGTTTTAAAAGTTTCCAAAGCCTTCACAAGGTTGGAGCTGGTGTAATACCAGGGGGGATGCTGTTCCATAGAAATGGGGCAACAACTGAGAAGGCCTACTCCAGTCTCTGATGATAATATTCCCCAGGAATAAGGACCCAGAGAGAGCTTTCCTTCCAGGACATCAGATGGGCAAATGCCACTGGGAACAAGTGTTTCTATAGATACCCATGTCTTGAGTCATATAGGGCTTTAAGGTGACAACCAGTACCTTGAATTGCACTCAGAAACTGTTGTGGTCCGTTTGTTCATTCAGTTCAGCTTAAAGCCTGAAGCTCTGTTTGATTCTGGACTCCATGTGACTTTGCCAATTATTACTATTATTACTATTACTATTATTATTATTATTATTATTATGCCGGTGAGATTCGATCTGCTGATCTGCTGAACTAGCAGTCAGCTGAAGTAGCTGCAGTACTGCACTCTAA
>JANHZT010004846.1:175028-185490 GCA_032468215.1 Stegonotus admiraltiensis
TGGTGGGCGTGGCAGGGGAAGGATACTGTAAAATCTCCATTTCCTCCCCAATCCAGGGGAAGGTTACTGCAAAATCCTCATTTCCTCCTGATCAGCTGGGTCTCAGGAGGCAGAGAATAGATGGGGGCGGGGCCCATCAGAGCTGGTATTTACTGGTTCTCCGAACTACTCAAAATTTCCGCTAACGGTTCTCCAAAACTGGTCAGAATCTGCTGAAACACACCTCTGGCTGGAGACATGATAAAGGCACTATAATGATGACATAGCAGGTAAAAAAAATTTTTTCCAGTGTTTGTGCTGTGGTTAGGCACAACTGGAGAGGGGAAAAAAGGAATCATACACCAACATGACTGTAGAATGGACTGCACCACAGAATAAACACCAGTGTTTAAAAGTCAAGTTCTCTTCAGTCCTACCAATAAACTCGATTTGTTTTGAAAATGTGCATACTGACTTCTTTTATGGGTTCAGTTCTTTTTATTTTAATACATAATACTTGTTTTAGATGTGACTTTTATGTAGTGTGCTGCATGTTTGGTTTCTACCTCCCCCTCCCACACAATCCTCCCCAAAAATTACCCCAAAAAGAGATCTGGGAGGTCTCTTAAGGAAAACTACACACTCAGTAAAGGCTATGTTAATGTGATTGAAGATGAAGGAAAAGTCATGGAAAAATGCAGGCCAAAATAAATTCGCTCTGTGGGAGGCTCAGGTGGAAGTGGGGGTGGCAGCAAAGCTCACAAGCTGTGCTTTAATGGCAATTTTTTTTTTTTACTAAATTCCAAAGTCTCTTATTGTAGCAGAGCCATTTTGCAGCCTGCAAAGCCTTTTGTTTGAGTAAGGAAATGCAGAGCTGCAAAATTCTCATCTATTGACCTTGACATCTTTCTCTCACCCCTGTTTGCTGTTACTGAAGGGAAGAGGCCAGACATACCCAGAAAATTGGGAAATAAAAAAGCTGCTATTCACACTATATAGCCTTTAATTCTGGTGCTACTTTTTGAAGTCGACTATAATAACATTTGTTATTATAGTCTCCTTAACATCTCCTTGCTAAAGATTTAATTAGTGGGGTTGCATACCATGTCAAATTCTGATTTATTTCTAGTTGACCAGATATATATAACTTGTTAAGCTACAAGGGATTGTTTATAAAGCTCAATAGCTTTAGTGTAATATCTCTAACTTAGATCAACTCCCTTCCATTTTGTAATCCTCATCTCCTATTCTCTCTCTCTCTCACCAGAGTTACCAGGTATCTGAACAGGCTAAAATGGACAAAAACAATTGGAAAAGAGGACAAATGGAGGGAAAGAGGACACACGTTTAACCTTCATGGCATCCAGAACATTAAAAAATTGAAAAAAGAATACTTAGCCCTGCATATAATATGACATTAATTTTTCTAGCATCAGAAAGACTGGTTTTTCAATCACAGGAATGTGCTAGAACCAGCTAGGAGATTAAGGTCTTGTCAATTTCAGGCAGCAGCCCAAGCCTGGGAGGGTAACTAATCAAAGTCACACAGCAGAGCTTGATAACTTAGGTTAACATTTATTAGAGATATTCCCTGCCACGGAGAAAAGGTGCTCAGGAAAAGATTCTCAAGCAACTAGACCAGGGGTCTCGAACCTTGGCAACTTAAAGATTGTGGACTTCAACTCCCAACCTGTGGAATTCTGGGAGTTGAAGTCCACAAGTCTTAAAGTTGCCAACGTTGGAGACCCCTTGAACTAGACAATATTTAATTTCAAGGCTATCCTGTCGGACAGAGGAAAAAAGGAGGACATGTCTTCCTTTTTCCAGACATCTGATAACCCTACTCTCAGCAAACATCTGCAGAAAGATATTTAGGCCACACTGACTATCATGTTTTAGTACAGGAATGTGATTTAACTGGTTCTCTTTTACAGCAGATGCCCATATTTTTTTAAAAAAAACAAAAACCAGGCAAACTTCTCCTTAACTGAGATTAGCGGCAAGAAGGATCATATACAGCCAATGTGATCCATCTGTTTTTAAATGATGAAAGAAGATTTGCTGTAAAAGATTGCCAAAACTCTTTTCTCTATTAAATAAACATGAATAATATGAACTATGGTCAACCCTCACAATTATGAAACATGGCTTATCTCAAAGCAAATGACTGAAGGCAGGCTGGTAGGCAGCCTTTGCCCAACTGACAACTGTCTTCAATTTTTGCCTTGCAACTTGTGTGTTGCATGGAGTTTGCCTCCCACCATTGCATTCAAGTAGTGTGCTTGAATAAATAAATATTTATTCAATTTCTATCACCACCCACCTCAATGACTCTGGACAGCTTATAATGCAATATATACTATATGAAAATAGATTGCTACCAACAGAATGGTCAAATCTGTTATGCACAGCAAAGAAGCAGCTGCCTTCATGTTTAGCTAGTTAAAATTTGGGCCATTAATGAACAGGATTGTCAGTGGACTGACATCAATATGCAGCTAAATAGACAATAGGCAATCTTCCTGTGTCTAATATCCTCTGCAAATGTAGGACTACAAATCCCATAATTTTCAAGATGCATTAGTTGGCGTGGATTATATACACGCCAAAAGAAAGAAGTTCTTTTGAAACAACTCAACTGAAATTAGGTCTATGGTGCTAGAGAGGTGGTTTAATCCTCCCTCTATTTGACTGAAATTGTAGGAGAGGGAGTGGCAGAGCCTGGGGTGGGGGAGAGTTAAAAGAGAGATCAGCCTAAAATTCAGCGCTGGGTTTCTACCGGTTTCTACAGGTTCAGGGGAACCGGTAGTGGTGGCGGCAGGAAGCTCCGCCCACCCGCCCGGACGTCACCATGGATGCTCTGTGCATGCGCAGAAGGTTGTATGCAGAAGCGCCCTGCACGAGCACTCACAGTTCCGAACCAGTAGAGAAGGTAAGTGGAACCCACTACTGCTAAAATCCCTATGTAGCCTAATTCCATTGAACTTATCTAATATCATGCAGGTTCTAACTTTTTGTTAAGAAGATTCCTGCGGATAGGCCATAATTAGCAATAAATCAGTTTAACTGGACTCTTCACTGTGGACCTGATCTTTCACACATGACATTAATCTTCTCAAGGGTCAATGGGCATTCAAGATTTCGTTCACTTGTGGCTATGTAGAGTTTCTAGGCCCATGATGCCGAACCTGTGGCACGCGGAGCCCTCTCTGTGGGCATGAGAGCCGTCACCCAGCTCAGCTCCACTGTGCATGCATGCACGCAGTTCCCGCCGGCCAGCTGATTTTCAGGTCTCTGCCCTGCTAGTGGGAGACGCACACACATGCGTGTGCGGGGGGGTGGGTGCTACCTTTCTCCTCATTTTCTGCTGCCTGTGCCTTCCCAGATCTCCAGAGATTCCCCTCCCAGCCGTTCAAAGACCTTTTCCAATGTTTTAATTTTGGGAGGCGAGGCTTTTCCTCCCTCCTAGCCATTTTGGGACGCAAAGCTTTTCCCTCCCCTCCCAGCCCTGTTTTGGGAAGCAAGGGTTTTTTTTTTCCCCAGCGCTGTTTTGGGATGTGAGGCGAAAAGGGAGGGTTGTGTGCCCATGTCTGGGGGGGAAGGGAGCGCAGGGGTTGTGTGTGCATGTACAGGGGTGGGGTGTGTGGGAGGGGCATTGCATTATGGGTGTGGGCACGCACAAGCGCATGATAGCACGCACACACACTTTTGGCACCCAAGGGGAAAAAAGGTTAGCTATCACTGTTCTAGGCTGACCCCCTTTAAACTCTGTCCTCAGGTTCTGTTGCTCTTCCTCCCACAGAAATCACCTCATCCTGTCTTCACTATTATTCAAAACAATCTGAAGGCTAGCTGATACACGATATTGTGTGGAACTCACAACTGGCTTTATCTTTCTTTGATTGTGACTCACGGATCTATATTTTCTGTTAATTAAAACAGGAGAAACTTTCAACTGTTCCACTCCAAATGACAGAGTCTGAGAATCTACAAGACTAACTTCTACATGTCTTTGGAGGTTTCACAACCCCTTATTCTCCTGAAATGAATCATGGACTTGAGTAGGCTTCCAGGTTGGAAGGAGATAAACCAAGAGCACTGAGTCATGCACAGGTCTGACATGTGCATCTTTGCAATTGGGAATAGTTTCTGCATCCCCAACTCTTAGAGACACTTTTGTCTACCAATCTGTTGATTAGAAAAGCTATTATCTATAGCCTATAGTGTGGGTCCTATTTATTTATATAATTTATAATGCCACTCTCACAAAAGTATCTCTGGACAACATAAAAAGTAAAAAACAATAACAACCACCCATCCTATGATATCCGAGGTTAAACATTAAACCAAAATAATAAAAGCTGCATTGCCAGCAGAGTTCCCTTAATCTCCTGATCCAAATGCTTAGTGGACCTGCAGAAATAGGAGCCCTGTATAAGGTTAGCAAGGTCTGGCATTTGGATTTCAACATGAATGTTGTTTCACAAAGGAGGTACAATTCCCAGATTCAACATGATGGCACTGTTTGATGAAGGAGTCCCATTCATACCCTCTCTACTAGTTGGAATCATGATGTCTTGTAGAGGTACTTGAGCCTTCAACTCTAAGAATTAAGTTAGAAAGGATCTTTCCAAAGCAACATCTCAGTAGGGTCTCAGGTAGCAGGCAAGCAGCATTATCAGCCAAATCAATTTCCCCCCCCCTCTTCTTTTTGTGCTATTTATTATTTTAAGGAGCCCTGGTGGTGCAGTGGTCCATCCAAGGTCAGTAAAATGAAGACCCAGATTGTTGGGTGCAATATGTAAATAATGCTGCTACATTGTAAACAGCCCAGAATGTGCTATAAAGCTATGGGATGGTATATAAGCCTAAATAGCTAATTTGTGGTTAAATCTGGCCAATTGCTCCAGTTTAGGGGTGAGTTGTTTTAATGGTAAAGGTAAAAATTCCCCTCGCACATATGTGCTAGTCGTTCCCGACTCTAGAGGGCGGTGCTCATCTCCGTTTCAAAGCTGAAAGCCAGCACTGTCCAAAGATGTCACCGTGGTCATGTGGCTGGCATGACTAAATGCCAAAGGGAACATTGTTACCTTCCCACCAAAGGTGGTCCCTATTTTTCTACTTGTATTTTTTAAGTGCTTTCGAACTGCTAGGTTGGCAGAAGGCGGGACAAGTAACGGGAGCTCACCCTGTTACGCAGCACTAGGGATTGGAACCACTGAACTGCCGACCTTTTGATCGACAAGCTCAGTGTCTTAATGTTTTAATGGTAGTTAGCTGTAATTCTGTTGACAGCTCTATAGCAAAGGAAAATATAGTGGTATTTTAGTATACATTTAAATTTATACTACAACTTTCTTTCAAGTACCTTGGAGTCATATACATAATACTCCCTTTCCCAATTTAATATTCATGATGATCACTGTGAAATAAACTGGGATAACAGGTAGGAACTGTCCTGAAGAAATCTAATGAGTTTATATAGCTGACGATGGCCTTACTCCGGGGTCCCCTGATCCTGTCCAACACCCTACACTACTACACGAGTCTTGACCATTCAGGCTTGGGAATGGTGAAGTCCAGCAGGCTTAGCTTATAGCATTTTAAATAATCCACAATACTGACCTGATATGGGGATGCTTCATCTTCTGTAGCGAGCAGTGTGAAGAGTATAGGGAGGGCAAAAGAAAAAGAGAACATTATGAGTAAAAAAAAGAGAAAGAAATGTAAAGCACACTTTTCTTTGACACCATAGGTCCAAAAGATAAAAATGATGGCTCTTGACTATGTTATACAGATAGTCCTTGACTTACAACCACAATTGGAGCAAGAATTTCTATTGCTATGCAAAGTGGTTGTTAAGTGAGTCATGCCTGATTTTACAACCTTTTCTGCCACAGTGAAGTGAATCACCACAGTTATTAAGTGAATCATAGGATTGTTAAAGGAAGCTGGCTTCCCCCATTGATTGATGGCTGGGAAGCCAGCTTCAACCATCATAAACAGGGGTGGGCTGCGGGGGGTTTGCAGGGATTTGGGAGAACCTCTAGCTAAGATTCTGTGCAGTTCAGAGAACCCCCAAATCCCACTGCTGGCTGGCCCTGCCTTGCCCATCCTACCCCACCCCTTCCCAGGAGTCCCCTGGCCTGTTTTGGATGCAGGTAAGTGCAGGACGCGTGTGGAGGCTCAGGGAGGGCGAAAAACAGGCCTAATGGAGCTTTGGGAGGCTGTTTTCGCCCTCCTAGAGGCTCAAGGAAAGACTCCACAGCCTGGGAGGGCAAAAACGCCCCCCCCCGTGGTGCAGGAGGCCAACTATGTCACACCCACCATGGCCAGGCCCACCCAGCAACTGGGCAGAGAACCCCTTGCTAAAATGTTTGAAGCCCACCCCTGGTCATAAATACAATACCCTGTTGCCAAGGATTCAAATTTTGATCACATAACTGTGGGGATGCTGCAACAGTCGTAAGCACAAGGACCAGTTATAAGCCACTTTCAGTGCTTCTGTAACTTTGAATGCTTGCTAAACGAATGATTTACCAAACGTGATGTACCAAACTCGCACTGGTGTTATAGCTTAGTTCACTTCCATAGCTAAGCAGCTGGGCTGATGGTTTCTTCAAATGTAACTATTTCAAGGCGACGCACCACATGCCAATTATTTGAGTGAACGCCTCCACATAGGCAGTTACTTTTGGTAATATTTATATATGTGTGTGTGTATCCATACAGTGGACGTTTATAGCCAGGAGTAGAATTGTCTCAGCTGCACCATGAGGAGCCAATTATACTTGTGACTTGGTTGCTGCAAAGAATTTTCCTCCCACCTTTAAATTAAACTACTTAGATAGGCTAAATAGGTTAATTTCTGTTTAATAATCAGTTGGTTAAATCCATTCCTTGCAGCATGGAAGCAGCATGGAAGCACCTGTGTTTAGCTGTTAAGAATGTGATCCATTAAGGAACTAAAGCATAAATGGACTAGATGGATTTATTTATCCAGCTAAATAAATAAGTTTTTAAAAAACCTTCTCTCTCTCCCCCTCCCCCTCAAGTGGTGTGAGGGCTTTTTTTTTTTTTTTGCATTTCTAACACTGATATATGGCATTTGTGATCAAATAATTCTTCAGGTGCAAACAAAAAAAAGTGGGGGGTGTAGCCCTGAAGTGGTAGGTTGCCAATATCTTCACAAGAAAGGAAAGCACTGTATCATCCACAGTGAAAAGGGACACTTTTAACACCCAACTCTTAAATATGAAACATGGCCAACTGCAAGCAAATTCAGCTGAAATTAAGTTAGAAAAAATAAACTGTTTATTCACTCCCGTGTCGGTATAAATCTCTTAGCCAAACAAACTTTGCTGGAAAAAGCATTAAGGAATGCTCCCTGGGAGGAAAACAGGTTATGGAATAGGAAAGGCTTGTTCTGAACACCAGGCCTTTCCGTGTACAACAGCAGGGCTATTGTTTAGAGAAGGGCTACAGAAGATACCCTTCCTGGTTCCTGGAGCTAAACTTTCAGAAGAAAGAAAGAAAATAAAAACCTCCAGGGATAAGCTTTACTGAAAAAAGAATATGTGTTTTGCTAGGAGGAGGAGAAGTTGTTTTAGTGAGTAGGAGGAGAGCAAACGCTTGCCTGTGTAGATTTCTCTCATTTTTCTCTTTTCAAATATAGAAATGCTTTATTTCTGAATTGGTATCTCTTTGGCCCAGGTTTGGCAGCAGAAATATATTCACAAAGTGAATCCCATTGACTCCCAAAGGGCTTACTAGGAGGAAATCACTTTTACTAGAGTCACAGTGAGCTAAAGCCAAAGTCATGGCTGGTTTTGCACAACACATTTAGCTAAACTCAAATAAACAACATGAATCCAAGACTCTTCTTGCTTGTCATGCTTAGCAATAAAACTGGTGAAGGGACAAACTGATACTTAAACCAATATAAAATCATGCACACTGGCACAAAAGCTTCTGAGCTGGCAATACAAAACCAAGAAGGGAGTCTTATAGGAATGGTGGACAGCAAAATGAAAATGTCATTTATGTGTGAATGTTAAAACAAAGAGGAGCAAATCCCGTACTTGGGATGATTAGAAAGGGAGTTTAAATAGGGGTGCTAATATCATATGTTGTGAGGGAAATCTATAGTAAACTCCCTGTGTGAAACTCTGATCTCCCCTCAAATACAAGTAGGCCTCAACTGATGACTATGACTGGGACTAGAATTTCCATTGCTAAGCAAGGTAGTAGTTAAATGAGTTAAGCTTCTGATTTTTACAGCCTTTTTTGCCATTTTAAAGCAAATCACTGCACTTGTTAAGAGCTTTACCTGGTCATTAAGTGAATCCAATTTCCCTCATTAACTTTGCTTGATGGAAGCCAGTTGGGAAGGTCACAAATGGCAATCACATAACCCCAAGATACTGCGGCTATTGTAATTATATGGAAATTGCCAAGTACCTGAATTTTGATCATGTGATGTGGGGATGCTGCCATGGTTATAAGTGTGAGGACTGGTGATAAGTCATTTTTTTCCAGTGCCTTTGTAATTTTGGTCACACAGTGAATGGTTATAATACAAGGACTACCTGTAGAAGACTTTAGACTTGCAGATGCAAAAAAGGGCATTCAAAATGATTATGGGACTGGAGCAAGTTTCCTATATTGAAAGACCACAGGCTCTTCTAGCCTAGGGGAAAAAAAGGATAACTGGAGACATGAGAGAAATATATAAAATTATGTGTGTCACAAATAATGTGAAAAGAGAAGTACTTTTGCACAATCAGTTTGAAACTCAAGATCATCCACTCCTACTAAACATTGGGATATTCAGGATCAAGAAAAGGAAATGCATATTTATATTGTACATAATAAAGCTATGGAATAGCTGCTAGCAGCTTTGATAATGGTAACCTATCCGGGTATTTTCTGAATAGGAACTAAATGGTTTTGTGGACTTTCAGGCTACCAATGGCTAGCAGTAGATGTTCAAAGTAGCTGTTCTGGAGCAAGCAAACTTCACCAAGATAATTGAGCAATAAACTGTTGAACTCACATACATCAAAGGATTTGAAGCCATCTCAGAAGATTTTAAAAAATACAATGGACTTGTAACACTTTGTAATTGACACTTGATAATGTATTTATAATATGTCCTTCATGTAACCACTTGCCAATGTAAATCCTATATCCATTTTAGTCCCTCAATGGATCTGATTAAATGAGCTGTGGTTCAGAAATGCTTTTGCTTCTTAATAAAATGTATTAGTCTAAAAAGGTGCTATCAGACTCCTTCTGATTAATGGCCGCTAGCAGTAATACTGATGGCTATTTACAACATCCTGAATTACAGTTAGCATGCCTGAAATATTGGTTGCTGCAAAGCAACATTAGGAGAATCATTCCAAAATAAATCCAGTGGGCAATTATAATATTTGACATAGTGCTGGACAAGGTGATCTATAGCCTGATCCAAGGGGACTCTTCTTATGTTCATGCTGGCTCCTCTATGGCCTGTTAACCAAGTTAGCACATTGCACAAATGCAGGATTCTGGCTTTGCCTGCCTGGAAGAAGCCAGAGAATGAAGCCATTAAAAACTAAATGGAGCCACAGCTTTGTTCCCTGTTTATTTCAGGCAGACAAAGCCAAACCCCCATGTTTCAATTTCACGCTAGGCTTTGCTAAATAAGCTCTGTGTACCCACTCACAAGCCAGGGACACATCCAAATATGCCCCTTACTGAACTAGCCATACTGAACTAGTGAAAGGAGAGGAATCTCAAATCATTTTACATTTGCAACCTATGAAATAATTTTCAGAAATGCACAGTACCATTTTTGACACATTTGACAAATGTGGATAAAACCAGGGCCACACCTGAAGGTTCGATTTAATTGATTTTTTGCTAAAAGCCTATGCGCAGGAATATTCTCAACTAATGGTCAGCACCTGATTATAATTAGATAAGAGTCAACAGCACACAAGGGAGGGTTAGATTTAGTTTGTTTGTGACTATGTAAGGATTCTAGCCTAATTCCTCTTTTTACTCTTCCCCTGCCAATCCTTCTCCTATAACGTTGTTCCATACGTGACTAAGAGCATTAACTAATTTTACATAGAAATTGTAGGTGTTGCTGATAAACAAGATCTTAAATGTTCTTTGTAAATGCAATAATCAAACAATCCCAGAAGAAAATATCAAAATCTAGAGTTGAAAGAATTGAATTTAGTTTCTCTCATGAAGATACTGGAAATAAGCATTTGATTTAAAAAATAGTTTGACATTTCTTTTCAACACTGCTCTGCCCCTGGCATTTCCCGGTAAAGAGCTTTCTGGATCATTGCTGGATAAGAAAAACATATGCATAAGCTTCTGGGTGCAAGCCAATCCAGAAGGAACAAGAATACTCTAGATCAGTGGTAGGCAAACTTGGCTCTTTCACACCCTGTGGACTTCAACTCCCAGAATTCCTAAGACAGCT